>JAZGTK010005834.1:0-21762 GCA_036877625.1 Ambastaia sidthimunki
GACTTTCTTCTGTAAAATTTAAGCTTCAACTAGTATGTCAGTCTGTTTTCTCTCTTCAAGGTTTTCTCAGAATTATAGAGGAAAATATTACAGTAAATCATTTTTAAAGTCAAAAGAGTGTGTTCACTGGACGAAAGTTTAGCACACTGTAAAAAAAAACATCTATTACCAATCGCTAAACATCCTTAAATTCAACATTTCTTGAATTAAGTTGATATTTATTCCAAATGGTCTTATTGCAAGTCCTTCAGTGTGTAAGTGTTGTTGCTCCACACATAATATCCCCCAAAAAATGCTTTTTCCAGCTCACATGAACAAAGTTCACATTAAATCTGCTCTTAATATTTCATACTCCAGTCCACAGACCCATTTTTATTTCTGAATTGCTTTCATGGTTTAGTGAGGGCCGCGGGACCTGGGGGAGGGGCGAGAGAGGGACAGAGACAGAGAAAGAAAGAGAGAGAGAAGTCGTCCATATTCAGAGACTGTCTCTATGTTAGGGAGAATTTTCAATATGTTCTCCACATCTGCGCATACACAGCCAATAAATCCTTACAGACAGCCACTTAAATTCATAATACTGCTTCTCTCTGACACTCAGTTATGATGAAAGAATCAAACCCTTCATACTCAAATCACATTTCCAGCCCACTGCTGTGTGATATTGTGCTCTCAGACATGCAGGTTAAAGCCCTTTATTGTCACTCACACACTTTGCACGGGTGATTTGAGTATTAAAATAATGTTTAATATTTCAATACAAATTAATAATTTGTACTGAAAAAGAATTTCAATACAATATAAGCAGTACAATACAATAAGCAAATATTAAAGCATATTATTACAACCAAGAGTCAAACTGGAAGCTCTGGGGGGTTGAGTTGAAGTTTAGAAAGTATTTAATGTTGACATAAAAAGGCTGGCTTTAGAGTCACAAGTTCCCCAAGAATGTTGGTACACTTGCCAAGTCGTGTCACTAAATTCAAGCAAAAAAATCAAGCAAAAATAAGAAAATTATAGATTAACTGAGTACTAAACGCTGTTTTTAGTCAACAGTCTTGACACATTCACACTGCAAAGGGGCTGAGGTGACAGTCAGTGAAGCAGACGGGACACCTGCAACACGCATGCTGGCCGCATTCACTGCGGGTGAGGCTCAGAGCTGTTGGGGGTGGACTGTTGTGAAGATGAATCTCCACGGAAACTAAATTCTCTCCAAATCCAATCGAATCCACGTTGAACTGCAACCCTTTGATTAAAAGTATCTGCTAAGTAAATACATTTAAATGTATATTGTTGCCTGCAACCTGTTTGTTTCAACAAATCGTTGTTGATGTTTAAGGTTTTGGTCAAAAACTTTTATACCGCAAACAGACTGTGAAACAGACCGACTGTCATCAACCTTTTCTTCTGTTTAAGCCAATGAAATAACAGACACAAACAGGTGCTGAGTTTCGTTCACACACATTATTGGCATGTTACTCATTAATTCTCACACAATGCATGTGGCTCCTCTATTGTTTCTGAGGATCAATGTAATCCACATCTGCAGGACACCTTCCACCCTGATGCCCCATTCAGCTAAAAACACAGCAGATTGTTTCAAAGGTCACCCCCCCACCCACCCCCACACACAAACTATAACACTGAATAAAGAGTTAAACTGGGTGGAAAATGGTTCATATGATTGTGCTCATAAAGGGGGATGGTCGGTTATTTATTGTTGAGGCTGACTACACTTTATCTTATGTTACAAAACATTAAACATATTCAAATATTTTAAAGTCTTTCATAAGTGACACACTTTCTCTGACAGCAGGTGGTGCTATAACTGACTCACAACAGCCACATCTCTGTGAGTAACACAAACAAGCAAACATATTTCATGTTGAATAGACATCACTCAATTGATCAATTGAACTCATTTATAGCTTCACATGCTGGGCAGGAGCGTGTTGTTCTCGTGATGATGGGGCTTGATTGAGGCTCTTTGACACACAAACAGACTTTTACTGTGGTGTAATGAACTGCCGCGCTCTCACCCCTCAGGCACGTCACACACAAACTTTAAAACATCTTCTTGTGTTCTCAAAAGCAAAAAATCTTACAGGTATGAAATGATGTGAAGGACGAGTGTCAAAGACCCTCAAACAAGTGCCATCATTACATCTCTCCACGAGGTTTTGCACTGAGAAACGGGATAAACCTGAAGTGTCTCCAGCTGCTTGCCAGCCTCATGGCAAACATTCGGGCATGAGCCAATGTGAAACATCAGCCTGTTTACCTTCATTTGAGCATGTTAGTGTATCAATGCTGTTGACAGAATGTAACGGTCAACATGGCTGAAATATGATGCAACAATATCAAGAGTTTTACCTTCCAAAAATCACTGTTAAAGCCTGTCACAAATCTTTTATAATCAGTAAGATTGTTCTTTCAGCACAATAACAGTGAGTTTGAAACAGTCTTGGTTCAGTTAAGCTGCAGATCAATACTGAGACAGCTGTGTGTGTTTCTGCAGGCACACACGTTCTCTGTCTGCCGCATTCAACCTTTCATTTCATCTCATTTCACACACACAGATGAAATCCACTGAACTATCACCAGCGTTCACACACAAATCTGATGACTCCTCTCTACACCACACAACAAAACTCACTTCAGGTCAAAGTGTTTCATACACTCAGTGTTTGCAGTGTAAGGGCAATTTAATCCATTAAAATGATTGTAAATGATCTTGAAGATATGGATGCAAACCTCTATAAATTCACAGATGCATTCCGAGTCCTTTAAAATGATTCTATATCAGTCCACAAAAAACTCTCCGAAATCTGGTTATTAAAAAGCAGAATCTGCACTGCAAACAAACATTAATGCTTCAGATACCCAGCAACACATCAACTCTGGAAACTGGCTGGACATAAACAGGCTGAAAGTTGATCTATCTTATGCACAGAGACAAAGAGGCCTAAACAAAGCACAGAGCTGCTTCTATACTCGGATTTCTGAGCCCCTCAATTTCATTCCTGGCGGCCAGCACGTGTCCTGCAGCCCTGATCTCTCTCACACACACACACACACACACACACACGCACACAATAGTGTCTCAGTAACACACTGACATGTCATGTTAGAGATACAGTTCATTATGATTTGTATCTATTATGAAAACAGGACTGTTTCAGTCATCTGTTTGTGATATGAGGTGTGTTTGGCTGGTATGGGTGAGAGATCTGACAGCACTGGGAGCTGTGTGACCCGAGCAGCACGGTTCAGACAGACACACGTGCTCTACAGACGAGTGGGTAAATGACAGCAGGTTTATTTCTCTTAAAACATCATGCTGTGTTCCTGTAGCTCAACTGGTAGAGCATTGCGTTAGCAGGGCAAAGGTTGTGGGTTCGATCCCAGGGAATACAAGTACTGATTAAATGTAAACCTTGAATTCACTGTAAGTCACTTAAAGCGTCTGGCAAATGAATACATGTAAATGTACATCACAGGTTTGAGTGCTTCTGCTTTCTGTCTTTCACACATCACTTACACTGACCTTGTCAGCAGCCAATCACAGCCTCATTCATTACAATGGGCGGCTCGTTGTTGGAGTGACATTTCAAGGACGGCCCTCTCTGTCCTCATGTTTACTGTTTAATGGGCTACTTACAAACACAGACATCCAAGACACTTCAGGAAGCTACTTTGTTAACCAATGTAACCTCAATGTAACCTCAATGTAACCTTGTCTTAACAAAATGACTACTACGTTTCATTATTATGCTACTTTACAAAACAGCAGTTGAACTTTTTTGCACTACACAGACCCTCAGACCTCATGATAAATGTTTTACTTCATTATCTGATTAGCTTCTCTAAGAAGTTTGCTGTCATCTTTTCTCAGTGGTAAACAGACACAGCTGATGACTGAAGTTAACATGGTCAGATTACATGGGTTTGAGGAATTCCTCGGACCTCACTGCTTCCTGGGAATTCTATAAGAATCCAAACTCCATCCGAGGGGAAATCCGGCCCAAGCACCAACGCACAAGACACTGACATGGAAAACAATCACATCACCGCAGTTGTATTTAACTCATTCATTTTAAGCTCAAAAAAATGACTGTGTATTTGAGACACAATTAACAATTTGGTAGAAATATAAATATAAAAAAAATAGAATTGTATGTTTGAATGCTACAAAAGGACATAAATGTATTTACTTTGTTTAACTGCTGTACCACACATTGCTTTTATTTGTTCCATCAACTGCCCCAATGCATTGAATACAGTTCTGTTTCTTTAAGAAACATCAACATGTAGCAAAAGGTCTCCAGTCGCACTCGAACCCGTGATCGAGGGCTTGCATTCACATGCGTGTGGTGTGGAGCTGGTGAAGAGCTCTTTATTCACAGCTCAGCGAGCGACTCCTACCACTCTCAGCTCTTTCCTGTGTGTTTAAACTGTCTTCAGGCTATTTATAGCTTCAGCGCTTCATCTGAACAGGGCGAGTTTAAAGCGTGACACCTTCTGCTTGCCAAGCACGACCAACTCCACACCAGACGCAAAAAACACAGCACAAGAAAACCAAGACGTTCAGTTCATGTTTGTGACACAATGTTGATGGAGCGCATGCAGGATTCAAATCTGCAAAGTACAGTTAACAGCTTTAACCACTGCACCACACTCTTCAGTTTAGTAGAGAACAGACAGAACCATTTCAATTTTTGCATTAAAATAAACGTGTTTACCATGATGTTTTAACATCAGCATATTTAAACTAGCACAAAGACCTTAAAGGGACAGTTCACCCAAAAATGAAAATTCACACACTATTTACTCACCCTTGTGTCATTCAAACCTTTATGCCTTTTTGTATTTTTTGGAAGCAAAATAAAAAAAAATGATAAACAAAAATCTTATTATTATATTTTAGTTTACTTTCACAAATCCACTCATATGTCTTCAAGACATTTGTAACATGTTAAAGTTATTTTCTGATACTTTTCTGTTCTTTTGAAGTTGAGTACAGGTGAGCACCATACACTGCTGTGTTGTGAGCAAAAAAAAAAACAAGACTACCATTTTTAAAAAATCTCTGTTTCGCTTTGAAGAACAAAAATGTTAGGGTGAGTAAATAAAGGTTCGTTTTTGGGTGTATGTGAATCATCACAGATATATGTGTAATATAATCTCCATATCAACCAAAATTCTAAGACTGGCACATTCTACAAACACTGAGTGTCATGCAGAGGAAGTGTTTGTGTTATTGATGTTTCAAATAAAAGTGCAGCTTTCTGTCAATTCCGGACTGTTCAGTGCTGTATCATCTTACGCTCACTGTAACTGCATTCACTTGAGTGAAACAGAAACATGTCAGCGATTCACCCATTAACTAGAAACATTCATTAACAGTCATTTCTCTGAGCACAGAAAAAAATCTGTTCATGCTTTGCTGAAGGAGTAATTCACGCAAAAATAATTTTCCAACGTTTAAGACAGTGTCAGTCATTCTTTTTCACTGTACAAGAAAAAGACCAGCATCAGCATCTTTCAAAATTTCTCTTTTCCATAGAAGAAAGTCATACAGGTTGATGACAAGAAATCTTGAAATGAACCTTCATTATTAATATCACTGTAATTATAATGTAAATGTGTTAATGCGTTTTACATCAGTTCCTCAACCTACTGAGTCACCAGCCCACGACCTCCACCAGTCCTTCACATGCACACACATTTAATACTTACCGGTTCAATGCCAAGCTGATTTAAAAGATTATTTTGAGATGATTTCACAGCGAGCAGATGAGACATTATCAGAGACATTAAAGTAGATGCTGAAACTCCTGCACAGGTGTAAAATTACACTACGATGTGCTGGTCTGAGATCAGCCACCGTTCACCTGCCCAGTCAAACCACTGACACCAAAGCTTCAAAACACGTCCTTGCCTCATTGACATTAGAAGAGTTTTTCTGTTTGTTAGGGTTAGGGGCGGGGTTTGTTGGGGTTAGGAGGCGGGGCTCAGTGGGGTTAGGAGGCGGGGCTCAGTGGGGTTAGGAGGCGGGGGAGAGGTTTTTCAGCTCAGTTTACAATATTGTTACACGCCTACAAACATTTATTATAATGTTACATTATATAGTGATAGCAATAACAATAGTGAGAAGATCATAATCTTTATATCTTGAATAAACCACAGCTATAGACCAATCGGCATCCAGGAACAGAACTCTCTATATACTGTATTTTGTACATTAATAATGTTGAGTCTTGGATCTACACATTTCAACAGTCGTCTGTCATTGTTATTGTTTGGAAGTCATCACTAGAGTATCGGCTTTAGTCCAACTCCAGTAATCTTACTGGTCATCTAACATGATCTAATCTCATTACATCGTTACAGAAAGCCGTAAGGTGTTAAGTCAGATGTCAAAGTCTGCGTTTTTTCATGCATACAGTCGTGTGCAACCTTCTTTAATTTAAACATTTCAAAACTTAATAAATAAAGTTTCCGCACACCTCAAGTATAGTTAAGTTTAAAACCAATGCTTATGACTTTTATTACCAGCCACAAACTCACGTAATTGGAAATCGTATCATGACATCATCATGCATAAAAGGAAAATGAGAGTTTTGTGGCTTTTTTAGGTCATAGTATACATGCTAATATAGTCCTACACTAGCAATGTAAAACCAGCTGTTTAGCTGACACTGCCTTGTCAGAACACAACAGTCAGATTCTAGTGCTTTCCTTCATTTTCTCTAAAGACAAATGGACTTTTAACAATAAATTCAGCCTGGCCTACCATGACTGTTAAGACGCATTAATCGTCAACAATTTTACTTTTGCCCACCAATCTGTGAGGTGACTGTTATCATGGAAACGAAACCCACCGAGTTAAAATAGTCTCCCTATACTCTAAAACTACAAGTATATTAAAATGTTTTGCAACAAACTTCAAGCTTTAAAATTCAGACATATTATGTGTAAAATTATATGTAAACTTGCATGTCTCTTACTGTCCATAACAGGTGTTGTTAACATCATAACATCAGGCCAGTTTGCCTAATCAAATCTGGATGAACCTTGCAAAGCATTCATTTTGCCAACAGAAAATGATGGCGTGTATTTTAATCTAAACTCTACTATATCTTGACAAGTTACTGTCACCTAACCAAACCCACATACTGTCACTTTCACTTTCAATCCATTTTGTATTTAAAAAATGTTATTGTAAATAAGACAAACATAAAAGGTTGTGATTATTGGCTCAAGTCATAAAGACAAACTTTATTTCAAAGTCAAAGTGGAGGTTATTGTCATTTCAGCCATATACAAGTACATAGTGAAACGAAACAACGTTTCTCCAGAACCATTTCGTTGCCTTTTTACAAATACATCCGCATGCATTAGTGTATGTGTATATTATATGTGCATCGGTCTGCGAGACGGAGATACACAAATCTTTCCAGACAGAAGACTTCTCACAAAGATATGCAAAGATATGCAAGCCAGCTCACATTTCTGCTTTTGCATCAAACTTATACAGTCTGTTAACATAAACCGTTTCTGCTCCTTTAATCTCTCAAGTGGCTGCGTTCATTACCTGCACAGTTCACCTGATCATTATTCACCCGCACTGGTGTCACCTGTGTGCCACAAACATCATCTGACTGGCATCAATATTTTATTTTTGTAGTCTWAAGTGGAAGATTATCAGTAAATCAAATTTCAAATTCACACATTGTATGACTTCACAAAACTTTGACTATACCACACAACCCATATGGTTTCTACTTAATAACCCCAGTCCCCATTCACTTTCATTTTATGGAAAAGAGCAGCTAGAATCCTCTTCAAACTAACCTCTTTATTTAACCACCTTCCGTGCACCACAGAGGAAAGAATGTCACACAGGTTTGGAACAATATTAAGGTGAGTGATTTTCACTTTGTGGTGAACCGTCTCTATAAATGACACAAGACTGTGGGCAACATGTGGACTCCAAAGAAACAGATATTAAATATGTAAATCCCCTTTACTGCATGCTGGAGAAAACACAGAAACCTTTGCCAAAGACAAAGATGGTGCTATGTTTACATTGTGCATGTTTACATGATGGAAACACACAATGTGTGCACACACAGAAACTGTGATCATTTTGGTGAGGTGTTGCAAGTGTTAAGAGAGCCCCAAAAAACATTTTGAAGTTAAGCAAAAAAGAGCAAATCAAAACCCAGATTTTATGAGCATCTCTGGATCAGTGATGCAACCTTACAGCAACAACACAACAAAACTCTCTCGCAACATGCATTATAAACTCCCAAAAAAGGCAGAGATTTCTATATGAACACGTTAGCCCTGTGGGAACCACAAGATTACTTACAAGAGCTTCACACAATTATAATGCTGTCAGCTAACAGAAGACAGAGGCTGTTATCAAAAGATGTCTGAAGTGCAGGGTCAGGGTTAACATGGGACCAGCTACAAAAATGTGCCCAATATAATAAGACACATAGTTAAACAGTATTTGGTTCTAACCTAATTCCTCATACTTACCGTCAGACTACAGTAAATCTCCCAGGGCAATGAAATCTTTCATGTATTTAAATATATTGGTGCGTATGCAACTCATAAACTGACTTCAGTGTTATCCAAAACTCTTAGCAAACATAAACACAACGCCATTTTCACGTTTCCTTTTTTACTTTACAGTTAACAGTTAGCTGTGTTTTGGTCTTTTAGCTCTGAAAGAACCGTTTCATTAGAAATGCAACATGAAGACATTATTAATACGTTGCAGAGGGATTCAGTGTGGCCTCGGAGTACAGCTATATAACATGTTGTATCTTTTCATGTAATTACAACACACTTTTAATGCATTATAACACTAATTTCAGCACACACATACAGAGTGTAATGCATTGAAATAACACATGAAACAACATGTCATTTATCGCGTATTGTAACGCATTCTAATGCGTGTGTTTTGCAAAGGTCAGAGCAGAACTATTACAGCGGTAAATAATAAGGAGAAAGCGCAACGGATCATGAGGTGAGTTTGAAGGCACAGGAAGACTCGCTGGAGTCTAGCAGGTCTTGTGTGATGCTGACCGGGGCTTTCTGCTCCCTTCCCCCTCTCCACAGCGGCCATGAATGAGCCCTCCCCCAGCCTGAAACTCTGCAGACTTTTGCTCCATGTTAGGAGGACAGCAACACCCCTTCGGCACAAAATGGAAGCTTCCACTATCAAAGTGAAGCACAACACAGAGAAACGCTGCACAACACACAGCGAACGCATCCGCAACATCTGACGTGTGAAACGCGCGGCGCTGTCCGAGGTGCTGAACGCGCCCGCGGGTCAGACATTCGCTATTCTGTGACATTGATTCACTTCGACAGAACAATTCAATGAAGGATTTGGCCGTAATAAACGACTCGTGACATCTTTCCACGTTCCTCTCACCAGGAACAAACGGACTACGCGTAAAACATCGAAACAATCGCGACGGACGCGTTATAGCGACCTTGCGTCTGATTTGCGATTGTAAAAAAGTGAAGCGCAGACATCAAATCAAACGCTTCCACGTCGTCATGTGACCCACTAAAGAAACTAACCCCCGCCCAGCAAGACTGTCAATAAAGTATGAAATGAGTGCCATAAGGTTAAAGGTTAAATAAAGGTAAAGGTAACGCAAACAGAAACATTACACAAACGTGCCAGTGAGCTACATTTCAACGTAACACGTCTGAGCATTTCACGGTTCCTCCATCAAACTATACAGATACACGCCGACCTGCTCAAAATGGACGCTAACGTTTCCCAACACTTCACAATTTACCAAAGTACAAACACTGCCTCTGTTTACTGTTTTAAATACATAAATCTCTGTCTCACTGGACCAAATCCACAGTTCACGTCTAACAGTTCTCAAACATTTTCTGTATTTTCAAATGTGACATAAATGCTGATAAATATATGCGTGATGTAAACATTATACAGCTGCTGATTCAATACAGATGAAATACGCGTGAACTCTTACTTGTTTGTCACTTAAGGTTGTAATTCTGCTTTGCTTTTCGCGTAGTTGTTTCTCAAGCTCTCTGTCCTACAAATAAACGCCTACAATCTGTTCCTGCCCCACAATAATCCAGCGGATACTTCCGAAACTTGAAAAAACTCGTTGCGTTATTTGGGAAAGTCACGCTAAGGACACGCAGGACGCGTCGCGAGCGCTGCGAGGCAGATGCGGGTAAAGTTTCTGCTCGGTGTAAATACTTCATTCTTCAACGCTTCAAATAAAACATTACCTGCGGGTCTCGCTTCATCTGTGCAACTAGTTTCTAAACGGAGTTGAAGAACAAACGCGTTTCGTCTAAACTGTTTCAAGTTACGACGCGAGGGAGGAACAAAGCGGCGAGTCAGTTTGACGCTCATAAATATTCAAGTCTCGTCCCGATCGCTACACAAAACCGCCGCATTATGAGTCCAAAACACGAGAAACGCACCGCGGGCGACAAAGTGCATCAAAGAGCGTTTAACGATCTGCCCTCAAAGTGATTATAGCGTCAAAAGCGAAATAACGTTACCGTTAAATCTCTCTGAACGCTTTCAAACCCCGAACTGAGCGTTCACACTCCCGACATCTCCCACATAAATGCCGTTATATTCACCTGACGACACTGGACTTCTGCTTTCAGTGCCTCCTGAAGGCCCTGGAGCTCCATGTTGTGACTTCAGAAGCACTTTTTCTTCACTTTCCACGCGATCCGCGTTATTTGTGGCGTCGTCCAAATATTTTTAAAGCAACAATAACAATGGAAAGAAGTCGTCGCGCCGCACAGCAAGTTCTCGCGTGTTTGCTGCCGCGACACTCATCACACTTCACGCCAGCGTGAAGAAAAGTGAGCGAAAGCCGAGCGAAAGATGTCGACACCCAGATAGATCCGCTCGGTAAACGACGCCGCGAAGCCGCGTCCCGGCAATCCGACGCGCTGAGCGTTATCTGTGCCACTTTCAGTTAAAAATGCGGGACTATATTTTGTCCGAGTGCGCGGCTTGATTTCACTTTGCCCGGGGAGAAAGTTGCGCTTCGGCTGTCAATGCTAATTCAGGAAGTTCCCGGATGAAGCAGTGAAAGAAAAACTCTCCCTTCCTCTGTCACGTGAACGCGCGCCCTCCCTCATGCGCGCTCCCGCACCCCCCCGCCAAACAGATTAACTGTACAGAAAGTTTATTATTATTTCTGCACAAAGACAAATACATCAGTTGATCAATTTCAGTTATATTTCATGCAACTGAAATGTTATGTTTCCAAATACCTTGTAAACTTACATTTATTCAGTACGGATGTAAAATATAGTGCAAAGTTTATTATATTCTGTAACAGCCTGCATGTTCTTCCAAAGGGGGAAAATTATTTTTTATGAACGTTTTATGAATTGTCTGATGGTCACCACAATCTTTACCATGTATTTTCTTCCATGTAGAGAAACTGTCTGTTGACCGTGTGTCCTTATTGTTCTGGGTTTGTGGTATAAGATGGTAGGTTTACCAATAAATAAGCGATTGTGTGTTATGATTGAGTTTGACCTGTCTATATGATTGTGAGGGGGATTAGTTTCATCCCCTAAGCCCCCCATTGTATACATGAACTCAAATCCCTCCAGCTATTAAGATGCAAATATATGCGCCACTGCCTTTATTAGTGGGGGGTTTGCATTGTAGAGTATTTCTTAATAATTGCTAATAATAATTGCTGGGATTGAATAATTGCTGTAATCATTTGTAAACATTTCATCTGTCACTTATCAATGAAAATAAAAATCTAATCTGTTTACATTTATAAATATCTCGGTTCGGTCACCTTAACATCTGAACTCAGACTCTGGGATAATGTTTTAACATTAAAACCACCCTTTAAAATAAGCGAACATACTGACGTGTTTCGCTTTTAAAGCACTTTTTCCTTTTCTCATTGAAGAGTTTTACCCCATCCTGCCTCCTCAAGCCCAACTGAGCCCCAAACACACGACACAGTGTTTGACTTCACACGGCACTGCGCACACCGATCAGCGAAACGCGAAATCAGAGAGAGATGAAACCGCAGCCATGATGTCCGACACTTGCTGCTTGCCGTAGCGACGCGCGCCCCGTATTTGTTCTTTATTGCAGATGAAGTGGATCATATGTGTAATATTTGTCAGATAAGCAAATGCTTGGATTGAAATGTAGCAACCAGAAACGCTTTTTATTCAGTTAGTTGTGCGCTGTCTAATACCGCATGTACATGAACACGTTAGAGACAAGCTTATATTATTAAAATATCAATGACGTGGGTGCTATATATTTTTTTCACTTTTATTTCACTAAATGACGCAATGCAACATATTAAGATTACGTGAACAGTTTTATTTTTTGTTATTAAAACTTTAATTAAATATTAGTGGAACTGAAGGTGTCAGAATAAACTTGAAACACACGTCATCGTTGCGTCAGTGAGTCGGCCAATCATAAACAGCCGTGTCGTCACCGAGAGTTGCCAAGTCCGCTTATAATACGCGACTTTTGGCTTCTTTTTATCTTAAGTCGCGTTAATGTAATTCGAATGTAATTGTAAGTGGTGGATGCATGAAATGTTTTATTACGCTTTTAGGTTAAGTTTGGGCTAGGTTTAGGTTAGGTCTTATAAGTTTGGTGCTGTGTACTATTAATTTTAATGTAAAAAACATGTATACATGCTTTATACATGCATTAATTATGAATAAATTAGCAAAATGCTGTAAATTGTTTTTGATGTTTTAATGATCGATTTTATTACAGCAGACTTTAATTGTAATCAAACATTATAATACATTTTAGGGATATTTTTTACAATAAATCATGATTTGACATTCATTTACCATATTCTTCGCTGCTCGTTGCAATGCATTCTGGGATTGCCCTCCCAGCGATGCTGCATTTGAATTTGCCAACGTAAGGCATTTTAAAAGAAGGTGTAATTAAGTTGTTTATCTTTCTAAACAGCCTTTTGCATGGGCAGCACTTAAAAGTTTGCCTATTTAGGCAGCTCACTATAACAAACCTATGAAGACTAGAAACATGTATTAAGAAAATAGTAAAATTTGATTTCACGTTGACAGCAAATGTAATTTGACCTTCACCACAATTACACAAAATGTGAATTGCTTTTTAACCTCAGGTTTCCTCTCACGTTGTATCTCTGAACATCTGAACATTCATGACATGGAAAGCTGTCAGATGTTTAAGAGCTCACAGTTAATTCCTGACTCTCCCTCTGACTTTAATAATGGAATATCAGAGTTTCCCAGAATAGATCTGTGTCACTTGAGCTCGGCTCTTACTGTAAGTCTCACGTCAGAGACCTGAGCAGATCAACAGACAGATCATCTCTTCATCTTCTAATGTCAACACTCAGTAGGGTTACCCACACATCCGGCCGTCACCTTTTTGGCAATAATCATTATGTTTAAAGCGCTTCTTTCTGCTTAGCCATAGTGCAAGGCAAAACAATGTAGTCGGTATGTAGTCACATGGCATGGAGTACCATCTAGTAACCTGGCTTTTAGCAAATCAGATACCGCCACTGGGAGATAGTTGCATTACCTACTTAATATTCATAAACCAGACCGCCTCTCCCCAGCCTACACACACATAAAATGGCACTTAGCTTGAAAACCGGGGCCATGGCTTAGTGGATAACAAACAAGCTCAGGACTGTGGTGTCTATGTGACTAGTGTAAGTCTGAGTCAGATCCTGTCTGCTTTATTTTCTCTATATTCCTGTTCTCATCAAGGTCACGGGCTTGATTTATAAGTAACACATACAGTAAAATCCATGGCTTAAATGCAGTGTAGGTCTTTTTGGACAAAAGCATCTGCTAAATGCATAAACATCATCCCCTAATGCACAAAATGCATAAACAAATGCATAAACAGCATAGGTGGGAAGTTATTTATGCTGTTATTTATGAACATGTAAAGAATTAGCTCCATATTTGTTCATGTTTCATTGGTTTATTACCAATAGCATTAAAAAAGCATTTTTTTCCATTCAATTTTGTACTTCTCTGTAAAATATTCTTGGACATTTTTCATTGCTGCTTTGTAACAATGTGCGATTGCGAAAAGATCTTTATAAACTTAAACCTGAACTTGAACTTTAGTTTTAAAATCTGTCATCCTAACTAATGACTTGGCCTTATTGACCTTAAGGAAAAACTTGATGTAATCTTCATGTTGGGTGAAATGCTTCTGTCTCATTTTAAAGGTTTTAAACGGATTATACTGCATTGTTGCAGTACGTACAGTACATGCTTCCCGGTGCAGAAATCACGGGTGACGGCAGATAATGCCAGAGACGCATTCCCTCTATATTGATCCATTTACTGCTCTAATGGCAGCATGTTAACTACATCTGCATAATTACACACTCTCGCTGATTGACGTTTAAATATGTCATGTGAACACATGAGAGCAGAAGATGATCATCAGCCCTCGTGACTTCATTAAGAAAGCGGTCAGGAGGAACGTCACCACTGCAATTCACATGTGACTTAAAGAACCATGAAGACTTTCAGATTTACAGCAGCAGACGGAACTGAGGCATGCTGGGATATCAAGGTGTTACTACTAGGAATATCATATCTCATTGAATGGATTAAAACGTTGAGATTTTTTTGGTTACAAACATCTAATTAAAATTATTATTTTGGCTATTTTTTAAATGCCTTTTATGTACAGATTTTATAGTTTCAACTATTTTATTGTTTCCCCATGTTTTACCACAACCCACAATTTTTCTTAACTGGTTAGACAGTTTTAGTGAAGAGATGCTTGTAATGAAATCTAAGACATTTCTTTGAAAGATTTACTTAGGATTCATAAAGATTCATAAAACTGAGTTATGAATAATTCCACAAATATTTGAAATGTCATTTCTACCACAAATGAGCACAATACATAATTTGAGAATTTTTTTGCATAAATTGGGCAAAATGTCCACAGGGCCAAATGTGCCCGTAGTTGTGAAAACCCTGTATACAGATGATTCTGTATACAGTATGAACAATTTACACAAGCGCTAAATCTGCTGTCAGCTTCTCAATAGTGTCTCGTGGCTGTTGGGTGAAATTTGTCTTTCATCCAGAAGTTTAGTGGCATCAGAAATCTGTGTGAAGAACAGAGATCTGTGAAGAGCTGAGAACGATTATTGATCAGCCCTCAGAATGTATCTGAAGTGTTTGAACAGAGGGTCTTGTGGTCTGCGTTTCAAACTCCAGGTTGTGTTATATGACATGAGGGCAGCACGTGACACGCGTGATCATGGGCAGCTGCAGGTGAAGCGTTTTAATAATGGTAATGATTATTTGAATAACTGCATGACTAAAGTGCCTCTAATAACACATTCCTCCAATATTAGGCATGTTTTCAGTATTTACCATCAAAATAGCTGTTCATTTTTTTTATGCTGTTATTCAGAAAAACAATATGAAATTGGAACATTACAGCTAATTTCAAACCATTTTAGCAACGTTTTATGCAAATCAACCGGCCAGCGAAGCATAAGCAGCTTTTTAAAACTAATTATGTGGACAATTTAATGTACACAAAATGTAAGTTTTGAGTGATCTGTTGACAATATTAGCTGCAAAAGTTTAAAATGACAAAAACACGTCTGTTAATTGGCCTATGTGAATTATATTAAAAGGATAGCTTACCAAAAAAATGAACATTTTTCCATCATTTACTCAGCCTCATGTCATTCCAAACCTGTCCACAAAGAGTTTTTCTGTGGAACACAGAAGACATTAATGCCTCAGTAACTGTGTCCCTACAAAAGAAATCAAAAGCTGTTCGGTGAGCAACACACGTCAAAGTATCTTTTGTGCTTCTCAAGCGCAAACATGTCACGCAGGTTTGAAATGACGCGAGGGCGAGTAAATGATTTTTGAGTGAACGATCCCTTTAAAACCAATTAAGTATCAGCTGAATAATACAAATGTCACGTCACATGATGTCACAAAGACAGAAAACGAGCCATTCATCATCACTGATTTGATTTATTTAGCAGTCAATGAATCTAAAGATAGTTCTAGTGAAATTCAACACTGCAACATATACCTCACTGTATACGGCAGTGAAAAGGTCACTTAAAGTAAAACGAAAATGCCATTTACACAGATCTAGAATTGCTGTTTATAGGGGACCATTCAAGAATGACAGATCATACAGGTCTCATGTACATCACGTGGTTAAGAGACACGCAACATCCACAAACATACCCAGAATAAATATCAGCAATGCACACCACCTATGAGAAATGTATGCTATACAAAATAACTGAACGCTTTCAAATGACTGAAGAGCAACAGAAATCTAATGCGTAATTTTGCTTTCTGTCGATTCAATCTTACAAGCAAATCAATATTTCAGAATGTTTAACCTTAAATACTGACATCTAAATGGCTGCTCTTTATCATCGTCTGCAAGCAGGGAAAACCGGACAGAACACGTCCAATACATTCAGAAACCCGCGTCATTTCTTAAAAACAAGAAACAAATCCCTCATAAAACAGTCTGCTCTGTATAAACCTCCAACATTTCCTCAAATAGCAGCTAAATTAAAACTTAAAGGAATGTTGATGAATCCACACTCGTGTCCTTGCTATACATAACAAATATGGCCGTCACAATTGATAAACCTTTCTCAAAAATGGTGCGATGAACAGTGTTTACAGTAGGACCACGAGTGATTTCACAGCATGTGAACCGATTTCTTTGAGTCACACTTATAGAGTAAATTTGACGTAAAAATCTGTTTCGTGTATAACGTAACCAGGGGTTGTGCAAGTCACATTAGGTCCTAAACACACAAACATGAGGACGAGGGTTACAGACAGATCAGGCCTTCTTCTCCTGCAGGATCTGATGGAGCTCGTCCGCGTCCTCGGTGGTTTTGACACGTATAAGCACTGGAACAGGCTTGCTGGGGTTCTTCTCATCCACAGGAGGGTTTGGCACACACACCACCATCACATTGTTTTTGCCAGTTCGTGAGCAAGGCATGGAGGAGGACACCATGATGTTCAGCAAGATGTTCCCTATAAAAGACCAGAGGAACCAGTAAACGGGATTTCCAGCTGTTTGTACCCCGTTCTATTGATGCACATGACACTTTCCACAAAACAGCACCTGGAACTCTTCAAAAAAACATGTGCTTAATGTAAAGTGCCACAAACATCTTACAAAGAGCAGATATGAAACAGAGACATGGAATAAAACGTTTTGTGGCTTCAATAAGTTCAGAACTGGAGTCTCACTTCTAAAACCTCGACTCAACTATTAATTCACTAACAAACTCACCCAGGTTGGTGTCCGCTCGCACTAACAGCTGCAGCTTGCCCTCAGAAACCATCTTTAAGTGCAGCGTTCCAACTCCTTTCTCCTTAAACTCGCTGTCCTTCTTATAAAACAACTTGCACCTGCAGAAGACAGCAGCGTTCAGCACATGCGGCTCAGTAACGTTTGCAGCAGATGTGATGAGCCGATTACTTCTGAGAGTAGAACGCGTCCTTCTCCTTGACCTCCTTCACCACGGGCACCGGCGGCTCCTCCGACTCCTCCCCGTTTTCATCTACAGCGGCCACAACACGCTCGATTAACACGACACATTACTCGCACTGTAACGTTTTATTCATAATAAGCATCACTGGCATCATCTGAAAGCTTTCCACAGACAGCGATGCATCTTCCTGGTGTCTGCAGTAACGCACGTACCTGCAGTCTGGCTGCCGCCGGCCGCACTCGCGGAGGTGGAAACTGTGGGAGCGATGCTACTGACGGACGCCCCGAACGCAGACGGGGCTGCTGTTGTTGAGAAGGAGAATGACGGGGCTCCGCTAGACCCGAGCGAGCTCAGAACTGAGCCGTCCACCTTCTGTCCGAATTTAAAGGAGACGCCGGCATTCGCTGCCGGTTTCTCTGCAGCTGTGGCATCCTTCCCTTTAAACG
This sequence comes from Ambastaia sidthimunki, assembly GCA_036877625.1. Classification (NCBI taxonomy): domain Eukaryota; kingdom Metazoa; phylum Chordata; class Actinopteri; order Cypriniformes; family Botiidae; genus Ambastaia; species Ambastaia sidthimunki. The sequence continues at coordinate 18,029 of JAZGTK010005834.1, forward strand.
AGAAGAGCGCGGGTGCCGCGCTGCTGCCCGACGCAGTCGCCCCTGCGACGGAAGCCGCGACGTTGCTCAGCGGCAGTCGCGTCTGCTCCCCCCCGATCGGCACGTTCTCCGCCGCGCCGGCGCCATATTTCCTCTCGATGCTCGCCAGGTGACGCTCGTAGTCGCGGAAGATGGGGTTGAGGTCACACAGGGGGTTGTCGTTGACATGCTTGGTGATCCAGTCCCGCACAGAGCAGTTGAGAGCGGTGAGCTGTCGGTTGTACTCCTTACTGCTGCTGGAGCCGTTAGAGGTGACATCACCGTCTGTGGGTTTGGAGGGGGTGGAGCTGTTGAAGGTTGAGGGACCTGGTGACGTGGTAAGATGTTGAGTGATTAAGTGAGCTGCCTCTGAAACAGAAAGACTGTAGAGTGCCTCCCGTCCTTCAAGAGAAACTCTTTTATTGCACTGCACGAAAATGCAATGTTTTCATTATAGTTTTGTAGACTCTGTAAACAATGTATCTGGTTACCATGGAAACACTGTCACTCATCGCTGCTTCAGCATCTTATGATAGAAATATCCAAATAAAAATATAAAGATCTGAAACTGATATGAAAGAATATGAAAATATGCCAACTAACAGAACTCGATCCATTTCTCTGAACGTGAACGGTTTGTAACAACATGAACTGGCTTTGGCAGCTGAAATTATAGTAGGTGGTGTAATTTTCCACCACACGCTTGAGATATTTGGCCATTCACAACGCACTGTGTCAGCTATCCAATCAAAATTCTATTACACCAAATACACTAAATAATTGTTTTGAAAATAGCATATGACCCCTTTAATGCTAGTTTCTATCAATACAATTATTCCTTGCCTGTTCCTGTTTGTTCTTCATGCATTAACTTATTATAATAAAAGTATATAATATCAATAAATGTATATAAATATTTTAACATTGACCAAGATCTATAAATGCTGTAGAAGTATTTTTTACTGAATTATATTTCATCATGTAGAGTAATGTTTTCAGTGACATTCGCTCTTAAATTCTCTGAAGGGTCGGGATGTCTGCAGGAGGGATGTTTGTTAATTTGCAAAACATGATGCACGAGTGCTTATATTTGCCACCAGGACTCGTTTCCAAACAAGAAAACCATTAAAACTAATATGACCAATGAACAGCTTTAAAAGTTTAGTTTATTTAAGTTTAGTTCATTGGTCAAAGCAAAGTTTTACTCACATTTGTCTCATGGCAAGTATGTATTTTGAACCCTGGTCAACACTTACCACTACTGGTCTTAGCTGACGCGGACGCATTAAAGCCTCCAAAAGATGGAGCGACGGATGCTACACTGCCATTGGTCAGGCCGGAGAAAGGCTTGAACCCTGCGCCATTACCAAAGCCAGAGAATGGTGAGGACCCTTCTGCCGGGGTCAACGAGAAGCCCCTGAAAGCTCTGAAAGCTCCTCCATTCTCTCCCTGCAATGAGACAACATATAGCTAACCTCCAGAAAACACTGGCAAATGGTGGGAGACGTGAGGGGCATTACCTCCGCGCCTGCATTACGACGCTTGGCCTTCTTGATGGCGCGATTCTTCATCACATCTTCACTTGCGAGAGAAAACGTTCCCGCCTGAGGACACGTTGACACGCACAAACACACGCATCAGCAAACACAATCTGATCTAAAGCCCAGCGTTCTGACAGTCTGAGGTGAATTCCACTCAAAAGTGAGCATTACTGAAGCCCCCACTGACTCCATAGAGCACTTAAAGTGAGACAGATTCTCTAGACAGAGATAAGCGTCTCTGAAAGGGTTAAAAAATAAGTACTTTTATACTAAATACTTCTGACACTATTACACATTTAGTCAATGAACATGATGGATGACGGGTATCATATTGAGCAGGATATGCTGTTCCAGCTAACATGGACATTTAGAAAGATCAAATTTGATAGGACAGGAAACGTGTGTAAGTCACCTCCTCTCCTTCATCTTCCTGATCCCAGTTCCTGTCTGTCAGCTCCTTCTCTGCGATGCGCTTGGCCATCACAACTTCCCTGTCGGAGAAAAACACAAGACATTTACCTCCAAATAATTCACACACAGGACTGAATGAGACTGAAACAGAGAAAGTCTGAGTGTAATCTGTTAGCCGCGTTACGAGCATAACGCCAGAACATAAGCAGCTCATCCAGCACGTGCTGGTCCTCAACATCGGGCCCAAACAATCATGAACTTGAGGGTTAAGGCTTTTGTTTGGGTTAGATTAGATTTCAGTAGATTGGGGTTAGTTTAGGTCTAAGGGTGGGGTTCACTGGACCATCACGTTAAAAATGGGCAACCGAGCCCACATTATAACTAAATCCAGACCGGAAGTGCTGCTTGAATCCACCCAGACGCGCGCGATCGCGTCTCATTTTAACGTCTTTGCAGCGTTCATTGAATGACGCTGAAGATAGCGCGCAGACGAACATTAAACTGCGGAGTCGTGATTTTAAACCATAACATGCACAATAAACTCTTCATATGATTTGATTATACGTACAAAATCCGCGCGAATCACGGGCCGGCGCTTCCGCAAAACTGAAGGTGATATGACGCGCTTCACACACCGCCGTTATTCACGCACCTCACGCGCTTTCCCGCGAAACCTCCACACGAACAGCGAGCGATGCCCCGCGAATCTCGCGCACACTGAAACAGCAGCAGCAGCAGGCCGCGTGCTCACACCGCCATCTTACAAACGCACCGCTCGCGCATGCGTCAACACCCGCAGCGCCCTGTGGGAAATGAAGTCTAGCTGTAGTACGGGCGGATGTTTTTTTTAACGAAACACACTAACACGGTTTGAAGTTTACCAATCCTTCATCACTGGTTTTATCTCATGCCTTTATTAAAAAATTTGCTTACATTAGTCCCAGGTTTTCAGTTAATAAAAATGTCATTTTACAATAATGAGTATCTAATCAAAGAGTCATATAAACAATCCATCTTTCAATATTTAGTACAGGAATACAATTTATATGGTTTATACATAAATTAAAATTGTTCCTTAGTTCTATATCAATCAACACATTTCCCTAATTGTAAATGTTATGTAAAATATCATAATATATGATAAAATTATTATATAATATATTATTGTTATATATTATAAAACACTATCCAATGTATTATTTTCCATTTACGGTCAAGATTCATTTTCTAAAAATAATGAGAAAAATGTTAATTAACTGTTATTTCCTGAATGTCAGAGAAACAGAGTGTTTCTGATTGGCTAGTTTTCTGAGTGACTAAAAATCTTACCTGATAGTCAAAGGTAGATAAACATTTTACAACAGCTGACTTAGTTTTACACCCACAGAGAAAGAGTATTTGAAACCCTGACCAGCTGACATCATGCCTAACACTGTCTAAGCTGTTACTATCATTACAAATACCTAAACAAGAACAAGACAAACAATTCACAATATAGCAATTTCATTGACTCCCCTTGAAACAATCTCACTGTTTTGTTTGATCAATTAAAAGTAAATAATATTTCGTAATATTACCATCATGCCCCTAAATTTGTTTGATGTGTTATGTGTTCTGTTTGTACCAACATATGGAATTCCAAGAAGAAAAGAAAGGATAAAATAATTGTTTTTATTAATCACGAGGAACATTTAAAAACACAACAGACAGATGAATACTGCTTTGTGATTTATTCATAAACAATTTAAATTTATAAAAAAAAAA
>JAZGTK010005835.1:0-21760 GCA_036877625.1 Ambastaia sidthimunki
AACCCTACTCACCACTGGCCAGACTGCTGACCCCCAGTGCCTGGGCCGCGTGGAGGGTAAGCCGGTACTGATTGTCCTGAATATACGCCATGGTGGGCATGGGGTAGAAATTGGCCTGCAACGGAAGCTTCTGGAAGTAGCGCCGGGGTTGGATCTAAGAATGAATAAAAACAGAATGATGACGCAGAATCTTGTAGACTCACTCTAAGCTTTTTATGGACAACAAAAAAAACGGTGAAATTTTGAAGCACAACTCTTAGTTACAATAATCAAGAGTCATCAGGATCTAGGACAATTCTGGCTTGAAATGCAACATCTAGAGCAGTATTGGTGTCTGATTTTCCATAAAGCGAGACGATTATCTTTACATAAGCTATCATGTCTTTGAAACCTTAAGCAGCCGTGAAGCAGAGTAAAAAAGGCTTCGTTCACACTGCACACAAATCCGATTTGGTTTCAAATCCGCAATGGCCGCCCACACGGTCACGTGTTATGAAATCTGATCCATTTGTTTAGACAGTGCAGTCAATATTTGGAGTGTATCTACATCAGTTGGTAAATTAATCATGTAGACGTGAACACAATGCCAAAAGGACACACGCAACAAATGAAAGCAGCTGTCAGTGTGGATAGAGAAAACAAAAAATGAGAACAGATGGCATTTTACCCATTCTTTCATATTCTGTCCAAAACCACTGACTTGATCACTCATTCAATATTCATTACATATCGAATGTCACATGGTTTGATACTAAAGAGTAAAGAGTGAGTGAAAATAGGTGTGTGTATATACAGCTTCTGAAAATATTGCATGCATTTAGTCAGATTGTAAATCATACATACAATCAACATTGTTTGTATTAAGGTGTAAATATAGACATATAAGTTTCTATACTCGTTAATAATTACAAATAAATTATACACAAGAATATAATAGGAATGAATAATTAATAAGAAGAATTGAATATATAAATGTGAGCATTGTACTAATTTATGTATCTGCTTAGTTGTATATTCATGCTTTTATTTGAGTGTAGAAGGCATTTTATTGTTCTGAAAACAAAAAAATGCTGTGAACGTTTTTAAAAAGGACTGTTCAGACTTTAACAAAACGAATCTAATTCAAGTCAGATTCACCACCCGAAATCAAATTTTTGCTGCCTGTGTGAACAAAATTCCAAACAGGTTTTATTAGGAATCTTTGTCAGCTGTGGTGCAGTCTGCATCCTGGTGTGCAGGGACAGGGTGGTTTTACCTGGAAACCATTGAGGTCTGTGTAGAAAGTGTCTCCGCTCTGGATGTCAGTAACCAGGCGCATGGCCAGCTCTTTGTTATTCTGGTCTCTGATGTCCACCATGGTGGTGATGTCCAGAGAGAGACCATCTACTCCTGCGAGAGAGAGACGGAGAGCGATATGTCAGGGATGGTGACAGAATACAAGATAAGGCAGGAGGAGATGTCCTCACGCACAGCCGTGTTTTTATGCGAGACAGATGGAAGGCTAAAGGATCGAGGGAGTACCTGGAACATTATGAATGCGGACCGTCTGTTGGAAATGCTGGTAGTAAGTCACAACCTCTGCAAAGAGCGGACCTTCCAAAACACGCACTACTGGAGCTTCCCTCTGTGAGTACGGCTGAGAAAAACAAAGGCGACAGGAAGGTGTTAACACCACACGGTGTCTGATAAACTGATCTTCAGCCTGATCTGTGTGGTCAGGGGAAGGTACCTTAGCGTTTCCATCTGGTATGAAGAGATAAGCGCCACTCTTGTCCTTGGAGGGTCGTGTTCCGTATGTTAGGAACTGAATCTGTACCCTGACCTCCTGAGGGTCGTCTTTACGTCGAATACTCTGATGAAAAAAACAAACAACGACAGTTAAAGCAAGAATTCGATTTTCTTGCTGAATCAGAGTCTAAAAAGGGGGCACAACAACATATATACTACAATAATAGGACTGTTGCATTTTTGGGATCCAACAGCAAAAAATACTTCATCTTAGTAGACTTTGGTGGGGGTTTTTTTTTAGGATCATCTGACCTCCAGCAGGCCTGTGGTTCCAGAAAAGCCCAAAGTAAGTGATTGACTCTGGATGTAGAAAGGTTGAGAATCCGACAGCTGCGATCGCACAGGCAAAGGGTTCGAACTTCTTATGCTCTGGCCCCGCCCCGGAATCCTCAGCAGCGTATCAGAGCGCAGGGTCATGGGGGAGTCGGCCGAGTCATACAGGTGGAAAATGGCCAATCCCAGAGCAGGCAGACGTGCCATAAATGAGGCCTGAACAAACAGCAGAACCACAGCAAATAAATACTGATATTTTGAAGTTGATCCTGTCTGAGCATATGTTGCACAAAAATTGAAAAACCTGGTATTATTACTCATTATACACATTCAGACAAAGGTCTCACCACTTAACTCGCCTTTGTCTAGCTTCAAACACCAAAACATGTCTAGCACTATGGCCCCTTAACTAACACATGTCTGACCTTGACAATCCAGATTAGTCTACATCTGAAAATTGGTTTTAACCTAACAATACCTGGTAAACCTCTCCACTCATCTCAACGGCGGACACCCACTGCGCGCTGAGCTGGACCGGTAATGTCTGCCCATCTTCTGTTAACACCCTCACTCTAGCTGAATTCACTAGCACAGTAACCAAACACAAACGTTCCTGCTCCACAGGGTTAAACAGCACCAGATACCTGAGGAAGAGAAAGATGAAGATCAAACATGCACACATGCAGAAGTTTGGATTGGTTTGTTTTTGAGATGCCTGTGCTTCAAACATTGGTTGTTTTAAATTAGTCAAAACACATATTTTGCAGCAAATGTTTATAAAATACAGAAAGGGGGTGTAATATTTAATAATATTTTTACAAAACAAAAAGAAATCTTTTTGTTTCTGGAACAACAGACATGTTTTGAAGGAAAGTCACTCTTACAAAATTCCTACGAGGTACAGCTTTCCATCAACACTTCCGAAGTTTTAATGGAAACAGAATCATAATATGAGTTATGAGGGTGTGTTTCATAGGCAGAGTATCAGCCTGAGTATTGTTTTCTAAAGATGGATCACAGTCATCATTTTCAGTGACAGTCAGAGCAGTTTGAAAATATGTTTTTGCACAAGTGCAGACGTGGGTTGTTACCTGGGAGAAGATTCCAGCTCGATAAGCGTTCGTTGCGGAAGAGAGTCTTGTGTGGCGCGCCTGTCGTCCTGCGGACAAGATAGAAGAAAGGTCAAAGGTCAATTGCTTTCTTAAAACAAGCCGATTGAATGTGTCAAATTAAACCAGCATTGCTTCTCACCGTCTCCAGGAAGGGCTCCGTCTGATAAAAGCGATAAATGTCTTTGTTCTTCATGACGAGGAAGTGCGCCGCATTAATGATCACTCTCTTCAGACCCACCAGGGAACGCAATAACCTGCAGAACAAAAGAGGTACAAACTCAAGAGCCACTTAAACACCCGATTACCTATTACAGATTTCAGAAATAACCTGAGTGGCACTTAAAAAAAAAACTTCCTTTAATTTCTAAACAAATCAACAAGCTTGTATCCAGAGACCTGTTTCCATAGTCGATGACAACAGCCTCTTTGGCAGTGCCAGTGATGGCATCGTGGTGCTGGAACAGCCCTATGTTCCGCCTGGCATCGGTGAGCAGAGAATAATCTGATGTGGGGTAACGTCCTTCCACACCCGAACGCCGTGCGTGAGCGACCGCCAGGCTGTAAAGAATCTCAGCCCCTCTACAAGAAACAACAATAAACAATGACTTAAGAACAAACCAAACGTTCTCCAGCAAAACGCATTTTGAATCACTCATGATCAGAAGAATATATTATACGATCTCTTTTATCACCCACTCTAACATTTACACACCAGCTGGCGACAGAAACGTTCAAACTTCAAGGATCCTCTGTATTCTGTCCTCACAGAAGTGCAAGGATCTCAAGACCCTCTTTTACTTTAAATGCAATTATTTTATTCAATAATAAATGTATAATGACATTATGCCACAAAAAAAGCTTGTCTGCCACATGGTGACGGAGACCAACTATTTTAATTATTCCCTGATATTACCACAGAGAACAGGCCTTTATTCAAAAGACAATTTAATCCTGGCATAAAAAGCTAGACACATGCCTAAGTTGCCAAAATGCAGAATTTCATTTAGATACCTCGATGCCAGCATGTCAGCACAAATTTAATTGTAGTAGGCAATTAGAAATAAAACACTACCACAACATTAGCCGCATTTTTTTTATGAAATCTGCTTGTTCAGTCATTAACGTGAAAGCTGCGGCGTCATTCTTTTCAGAGTCAAAATATTTTTGTCTACACCAGATTGACTCAGAGAACAGCTTTCTAACTCTGATAATATGTTAAGGTGAATGCATCGGTAACTAACCGAAGATGGGACTCTAACACGCGGTCCAGGTTTTTATAGAAGGGCCGTGAGGTATAGTATCCACTCCAGTAATGGTCCTCTCTATCCGCGTAGGCGAAGAAGTCTCCGCTCAGTAGAGGGTAATCGGGCGGTCTCGTCCCCGGGGCGACTCCATTAGCCTTATATACTGCATTAAAGTAGTCAGTCAGTGTCGCAAACTGGGCCTGAGGACACAAAATTGAGTTTTAGTGTAGTTCATTTAATTTACCGTTTTCCATCAAAACACACTTTTTCTTTCAATTGCAAACATTGTAAATATTATTCACTTTTGTTGTACCACAATACGGAGATAGTTGGTAGTAAATATCTTTGCTCCGGCAGTTCTAATCTAGACTGAAGGATCTAATATTTTTTGTCACAGTCAGCAGGGTGGATCCTGTTACCCTGTACATTTACCCCGGCCATAGTCACATAGTGTTGATCCTACATGAAGGATCTGGCATCTAAGACCAATGATAGTGTTTCGCACTATATTTATTGCAGTCAGGGTGTGGGTTGGTGATAATGTGATGTTTTATGTTCTCAGATACCTCAGCTGTATCATTTATGGCAATGTAGCTCAATAAAACATCACTTGGAAACTTACTTTCACATGCATTTCTGGGTGGGAGTTCATGTAATCAAATAGCTTCTGGTAGTTGAAGTACTGCTGGTCCCACTCCAGCGCTTTATCATAACGAAAATCATCTCCCAGCGGAACCAGCAGCACTTTGCTGCGGAACAGCTTGGACTTTTTACGGTACTGATCGAGCAGAACCGCAGCTCTGAAACACAAAACACGATAGTAGTTAAACCCCTGGATTAGCCATCTGATCTCTAGCGATGTCATGTTTGGAAGAGCATTTCTAAACATCTGGAACTAAATGACTCGTGAAAGCTCAGGGTATACCCATAAACCCCTGCACCTATCCCAGCATGCCCTTCTGCAATGTAATGACAGATGCAAACTAATTGCTACAAGCTTGCTAATATCCTGGTTTTCTGCTGCCGAAAGTGAAAGATGGATTTGGGTTTGAGCCCAATTCGAACACGACCCACATAATGCAGCCGGTGCCAGCTGGGTGACGGACAAATGAATTTTATTGACCAACACAGGAAATTAACCTACATTCATTGACTAGCTTAACTTCAGAATCAAATTTATTTCCTTCAATTAATCGGCCTCACCTCTCTGCCACGTTGGCGTCGGTGATGGCTCGGGGTGGCACCTTCCACGGGCAGTTGACTCTACTGCCCGGAAGCCTTTTAAAGTCAAACTGGCAGCAGATCTTTGGGTCGGGCCCACAGGTGTGAGGCACGTCATAGCTGTAAAAAGGCATCATGTGGCAGAACATGTCCGTGCCCGATTCGGGATCTGGAAATAAAGATCAATAAGCCCTGATGAGAAGGTCTCTAAAAGCCACAGAATTGGGTTTGGCTAGACTCCTTGGCAAAGCTTTCAACAGCATTTGCCAAAGGTTTGTGCTTTCTAAAACCTTTGTTAGACAATTGAAGCCTTTGCTAGATTCATTAAACAATGATTAAAATCTTTCCATTAGAAGATTTTTACATTTTCTAAAGAATACTGATGTGGCTTCTGCTCTTGCACAACTAACAGCTAAAATGCATGGGTGTTGCTATGCAGGTGCATATGATTTGAGTGGTTAGTAAAATGTTGCTATGTGGGGGGTCTTCTGGGTGGTCGCTAGGTGGCCCAAATCAAAGCATCCCACCCTAGGGTTTTAATGATGTTCTGGTCTGTAGATATGAGTGAGGTCCCTGCTTCTTTAATAATCTGTATGTACGCAAATACCACTAACAAGATAAACGCACTATGTCTATGCTACTTTGAGACTATGGGGAGATATTTCAGCATGCAGTGTCACATGACCAAAAGTGTACTAAAGATGTTTTAATATGAATTTGGATTTGTATTAATGAAGCACTCTCACCCCAGGCCTGCCTCCACATGAACTCTAGACTCCGTGTAGCAGCAAAATGCTTCTTGATGGAATAATGGACTCTCTGGATCAGCATGCTGGTCAGGTTGGCCCGTTTAAGCAGATAAGGCATTGTGGCACTGTGACCGAACGGGTCCACTGCCCAGCATGACCGAGGGATCACCCCTAAAACACCAAACATAGATTTAAAGTCTATCACTATCTCAAAGTCACTATCTCAAAGTGAGCTTGCCTCTTTTTATTGTGAGAACTAAACATTACATTTTTGTTTCTCGAAGGTTTGGGATCGTAACACCAACATCTTTAATTACTAAGCCACGATCATACCTAGATTTCTCTCCAGCCACTGATGGCCTTCAATGAGTTGATCAATCATGGCGAAATAGTGAGCGGTGGCCTCGTCCGTCATGACCCAGCCACCCGTCACCATCTCCAGCTGTCCACCGACCACCAGCCTGAAAATACATCACATAAAGAGGTACGGAAATCAACATCTATTCAATAGACTTATACCTCCATTCACTACCCGGATAATAATAGACTATAAAATAAGCCTTTGTCCAACTGAAGTGCGACATGTATCAAAAACAGACAGAGTAATTAACTTTCTACAGATTACAAGACCTGACAAGATGAACTGATCAAAGTGGGCCTGAGGGCTGAATCATAAACATGTACTGTGCTTTCATGGTTGACGGCCGCCAACAGCAGCAAAAAGTCATTTTTTATTTTTTTTTCAAACAGTGTTTAACAATTAAAGTTTGAAGCACTTGTGACGCGCTGATGTTTCAGCCAATCATCTGGCCAATACAAGTAGTGATCTGCTTTAATTAAGTCTAATTATCCTAATCAGACATCAGCTAATTGTTATAAAAGCAGTCCAGGATCACAGCTAGTTATGTCCTGTTAAGCAAAAGAGTCACAAAAAACCCTGGAAATTGTGCAGAAACGTCACAAAATTATAAGTGTGAAATGTGTAAATAAATCATAAAAAAAAACAAGGTTTAAAAAGAATATAGCATAGGGTTAAGTGTAAACATTTTAACATTTCAAACTAAAATGTTACTGACTTGCGCATTGCCTCTTGTTTGTGTACATCGGCGCTTTCCCACCATTTGGCGAAGTAGGAAACTTCAGACCAGATGAACTTCCTACGAGGGTCTTCCGCCATCTTCACCAACATGTTGTTGAAGATATGCTGAGTCTGGTCATTATAGTACTTGTCAAATGTCTTGATCCATCCTGTCATGGAAAAGTCCAGTATAAAGTTTCTTTAAACTTTAAATTAATTAAACATGAATTTTGAAGTAGCTTTGAAGTGCTTTTCATGTATTTTACTAACAAGTCCTTAATTAGCATCTTGACAACATATAAAAAACAGGCAGTTCAAAATTCTGGTTTGATGTATGACTGCATGTTATTAAAGTCCAAAATGAATTCGCCATCCATTAGCCTTCCGGGTTGGCCTGCAAACTGACATGGCTGAACAGCTAGACTAGAAAGCTTTTGCTGAAGCACAGCCCATTCTGCACAGTTCTGTTCCCCAATGAACAACTTGTTTAAAATAACACCATCTGTTCATTCTTCAAAGGTGTTGCTGGGCTGTGCAAAACTGGTCAAAATGTTTGTGTCAGCCAAGGCAACAGATCCATGCTGACCCGGAGCAAGACAGAAAGACTTCTGGCAAAACTGACTCAAACTTTACAAGGTAAATTATAAGTTCAGCAATACGCAATCTGCATTAAACCCGCATCGCTACAAAGCCCAGCGACAAGGTATTGACCCAAATAAAACAACAGGGAATTGGGTCACTGAATCCAAGTTCTAGGTCATCCGTTCATCAAGGCAAAAAAAAAGCCAACTCGAGAGGGCTGTGAACTTATCTGTCCTGTGGGTGGAACTCATTTTGTTCTCAGGAAGGTTTTTCCGGAGGTGCTTTGTAAATTTTGCCAACGCTGCATAACACCAAGCCGAGCAAATGACCCACTTTACCTGTGCGGTTTGTTCACATCATACCGCACTGCTGTTAGATCGTGGATCATAGCTACTTTTTTTAAGTAGCTTAAGATGCTAAAACGTTTCACAAAGATTCCACCAGGCTCTGTGACTGAAGATTACACAGACTGTCTTCTGCACTTAGTTGATATCATTTAGCAGATGCTTTTATCCAAAGTGACATACGCGTCGTGAGCAATTTGCCGTACGAGAGCTACGGTAACAAAATCAGCAGTAACACGCTGCAGAGTTCCAAGACTTAACTAAAGTTGGACAGGAGCTAGATCAGAAGACAAAATGCAGAATAAGAAACACAGGACAGGATTTTTTAAATAAGTAAGTAGGAAGTGCTTTTAGGTTGTGGACCAATTAGGTGCTTATAGAGAAGATGCATCTTCAGCAGTTTCTTAGATCTTGTAATGGTCTCAGAAGATCAGGTGGAGGTTGAGAGAGGAACAGAAAAAGTAAATGATGCAGAAATTAACCCTATGCTTCATTGTGATGGAACTATGAACTTGAACTTTACAAAATGACCATTTTTACTTCTATGATTACTGTAGGCCTCCACAGAAAACTTAGCACACAAGTTTGGAGGAGCACAGAGGCGAGTAAATTGATAATATTCATAGACATAATATTCATTTCTTGGTGAACTAGCCGACTGCTTTGATCATATGCAGACATAGTGCATCTAAAGTAATGCACCAAGCATTACCGTATCATACCTTCCACAGGTTTCACTCTTACGAAACGGCCTGAGCTGAATTTTTCCTGCTTACGATGAATCATTCACAACCCAGAATAAAAATCCACACCAAAACTTCATAAATTGTTCAGCAGGAGAGGCTAACAGACTGAACACTTCATTTGTAAGTGAAGGGTGATCCCTACCTGGATCGTTGTGAGAATGAGGGACCACAAACACCTGGAGTGGTTCTTCGTCCCACTCGTTGGGGTCGTAGGTGATCTCAAAGCCTTGTTTCCAAACGCCGCCATCAACGTTATCAAAGCTGAGCAGCGAGTACACATCCAGCATCTACACCCAATGAGAGAGAAGTTCCATCAACCAATCAAATCTAAAAGCTGTAATAAAACTCTTCCATTGGTCCACAGGTGCCTTATAAGAGCTTCTGAAACTCCACTTCTGGCATAAACATTTAATATAGATATCACATACAGTGTTCTTTCCACAACACTGGTCACATTGTGGAGTTTCTGGTGAACAAACTAGGTCTCATGACAACTGGATATGTTTGACAGATGACACAAGCACTGTACTTAGTGTAGGCGTGACAGCCTGAAGCAATAGAAACGCTTGGACTGCAAATGACTATTCAAAACATGCCATGTCTTTTTATAAATAATCAAAATATTTATGTCCTTATTTATATGCATAATAGTTAAATCCTTGTAAAGTATGTAAGATTCCAAAAATACTATAAAAAGTCATAAGTAATATTTTTGCACCAAAAAATATTAATAGTACTTAAATGTTGTTTAAATGTTTAAACTAAAAGCTCACAAAACTGGGGTAACTCGCCTACTCATGTTGGCTGCCATGTTAAGATCACATTATAGACAAAATACTACTCATTAATTTCCCCAAATTATTAAAGATATGAAATAAATTATATGCATGATAAATTGAATGAACGTTTACATCAATTGAATGAACATTTACTACAAACCTTATTTCTTTAGAATAGTAAAAGACTAACTCTATTAAGTTGACTTTTTAGTGTACACTACTGCAATATTTATTAGGGCCCAGAACACAAAGCACAAGTAACTCCAAAACATCTATGATGAAAGTCAACATCAAAATTGCAGATTCTAAACTGTGTAATAGTATTACAATAGATGGGATTCTTGGCAGGAACAAACAGGAAATGTGTAAAGAACTCAGAGCAGCATAACAGCTGTAACTACAGCAAGTGATATCAGCTACCACACTGCTATCCTCTTCCAAATAACCCTGCATTGAATTTAAATCATTCCCCAGACTCTTGCCTACAGAGACTCCATTCAGAATCTCACCTGCAGGTCAGTCTGGCTTCTGCGCCCCAGTGCGAACTGGCAGTCCTGCGGCTTGACAGAGAGAAAAGTGGGCCTGCCGTCGAAGGGCAACACCCAGGAGCCGTTGGCGCTACGGAAAGGCAGGTGCCCGCTGGGAGAGATGGCCCCTGTATCGGTGAGTTCCAGCACCGAGTCTTTGATGTGGCTGATGATCTGATGGTTCTCCTCCAGGAGCTGCTCCAGCTGTTCGATGCGGTTCTGTAACACCGAAATCTGGCTCTGAAAAAATCAAAGAGGGTAGGAGGGGTGATCTAACTACCACCACTGATCTACAACACCAGGAGCTGATCCCTCTAAAGGAGACAGCATACGGGATGATGTCTCTGATCTGCAACACATCTACAGTATTAACAAACGATTTTTACATTTACTATAGACAACTCTTTCACATTGCTACAGGTTTGTGGGTGGTCGTCAAGGCGTTGCTATGTGGAGTTTTAGCACGTTGCTAGGGTGTTCTGAGTGGTTGCTTATTGGCCCGAATCAAAAGAGCCCAGCATCAATTCTTCAAGATATTGTAATCTCCAGATATGAGAATGAAGGACTCAGGTCCTTTATTTAATGGAAATATAATTGCTTTGAGAAGTAATAGCACAGCTCTCCTCCACACGCACCATGTCTTGACGTATCTCTCATGTCTATAGCACAAACGATGCAGCACGAGTTATGGTCCAAAATGTAACACCCCACACTTAAATATGAGCAATATAAACAGTGATGCTAGTCTAACATTGTAGGTTAGGTTTACAATTCACTCAATTCTACCAAGTTCCAAAGTCTTGAATTTTTGGGATTGTTGGACTGCCAATCAGAATGACAAACGATTGCTTTGAATATAAACACCATTTGCATAATGTGCGTTATTTCTCCCGAGGTTTGCGATAAGCACAGTACGGTAAAGTACAGTAAAACATCAAATGCCGTCAGCATCCCGAAAGCCATTTTTAGAACAAAAATCACCACCCGTTCCCAATAATTAGTTTTTCAAATTCACCAAAGCCTTCGGTTCTCAGTACAAATAGCTCGATGCTCACTGCGAGTTATTCTCTAGCTAATTTAGTAGTTAATTAGCTCAAGTCAGCCAGAAACAAATTGGCCACATCGTCAGCTTTTCTCTCACGTGCAGAATAAAACCACCAAACCCACCAACCTACCAAACGCTTTGATGAATGGAGCCATTCAAACAAACCCACACAGCAATACCACGGCAAAAAAATGAAAACCGGGACAAAGGGATTTCGTGAGAAGTACTAAAAAACACAACCGTGAGCTTACCCTCGGAAAGTTGCCGCCACTCTGCCTCCTAGCAGGATCGTGCTGGACTCGGTCCAACATCAGGTAGAGAGAGAAGACGGCCACACAGAAGATGGCACCTCCACAAACAGTCACCTGCTTCTTAAGCTTCATTCTTGTCCGCTTATCTGGCTGATGCTATTGTTTAAGGCAGGGGACAGAAAAAGAAAAGAATTGAATTTTGCGGCCTTTTCGTTACTGACAGGAAAGGTCTGACTCAAGTCCAAACGTTGCTTAAAAAGACCTTGAGTGTCAGAGGGTTGTTTAAAGTGTGCCCCACAGAGCTACAAATTCATGAGCAGGGGCTCGTGGGATTGGGGGGTGTATACACGGGGGACGCCGATCAGCAAGAACCAACCAGCAGTCTGTGAACAGCAACCAAACCTCGGCCAATTCCAGCCTCTTTCAAAGTGGCCCTTGTCCTCCAGCATTCAAACATGAGGGAACGCAGAAAAAAAGGGGGAGAACAACACAGGTTCTAAACAGCATGAGCTCACACAGGGAAACTACTGTCCCTCTATGTTTTTGTGTGTGTGTGTGTGTGTGGATAGGTGTCATTTACAATGAGTATGGTGGAGACATGCCTGATTTTGTCCCCTCCACATTATAAAATAGCTTGTGGCAGGATGTATCTTACAAAGAGGAAAGATTTTTGCGTTTGTGGGTATTGGGGCTGCAAAATATTAAATATATTCAAATCAAAATATTGCAAATGTGCATATCTCAATGGTTTACACTGAATGATTTTAATATTTCAAAAACCTGTCTAGTCAGTTTTAGGTCAACGCAGATCAGACTGTCATCAGAAGTTATAGTGTGATGTCTTCTTTTCCCAGAAATGCTAAACATGTTGGCTATATAATTTTTAGTTTTAAAAATACATTTTAAAAATTCATTTGCAAAATTAACATCCTAATTCTTTAAATTTTACAAATATAAAGAATTATCCTTCAAATAGCCTCATTGATGCATATCACAAATAGCCTCACTGATGCATATCACATTTTTCTTCAATATCATGCAGTGGGTATTAGATAAAGTGACAATCTGTCATTTTTAATATTTTAGTCAATTATGTTGTTTTAAGCAGCAAAAACCAATAGTGGTAACTTCTATCCATCTTTAATCCATCACTTTTCCACTACCAAATGCAGTGACAACATTCACATGAACAACAATATTTTGATATTAACCAGATTAAGACAACACTCTGATTAAAAAACTACCATGTAAACAGTGATTTCTGGTGACCTTAATCTGACTAAGTCACACTCGAAGCACAAATCAAATTAAGACGTGTAGTATTGCTATTTTAGTCGTATTATCAAAGTGAATCCACGGTCGTCTAATTGCATGTATAGCATGACAAATAATTAACTGCACTTGAAGATTTTAGAAGTTAAGAATGAGATGAAATTCTGGAGGGAACGTCAGCCGGTGTGGCATGGTGACGTAATTTCGTGCCAACAAACAGTCAGTATAACCAGTAAAACAGGAACATGACAGGAACATTTTAAAAGCAACTCATATAAACACCTTAATCAGAATATTGTCTTATTCAGAATAAGGTCAGTAATTAGATTACTGCTGTTTATGTATATGCAACCGTTTCCCTACTCATGATACCACTGAGCAATTTTGGTTTCTAGAAATAAGAAAAAACGTGCTGTGATAGGCCAGATTAGAACACAGACCCCCTTGTACTCAAAGTAAAAACGGTGCGACTGCACCATTGAACCTTACTTGGTATTTAAGGCTAATCATTGCATTTATGCAGCTATAAACTCAGGAGATAAACAGGGATAAAGTTATCAAATAAAATGTCACGAATAAAAAGTTCATTCGAGCACTTAAATTGCTCAGCAAGAATCAAATCACCGGCTAAT
Organism: Ambastaia sidthimunki; assembly: GCA_036877625.1. Taxonomy (NCBI): domain Eukaryota; kingdom Metazoa; phylum Chordata; class Actinopteri; order Cypriniformes; family Botiidae; genus Ambastaia; species Ambastaia sidthimunki. Next base: position 13,644 of record JAZGTK010005835.1, read on the forward strand.
GAGTTAAATGAAATCTTGTTAAATAAATCTTAATGTGTTGCTGTTCAAATGATTTTTAGACATTAACATAAACATTAAAAATTGAAAATGAGCACAAACTCTGATAAAGACATGATCAATTGCAATTACTTGCATAAACTTATTAATATGCATGAGCTATGCCTGACATTTTGTGATGTCACAACCAGCACATGTATACACCCCACCCCAAACTACTACGTGTGTGTGTGTGTGTGTGACACTCACAGGGTTGCACTCGGTGCTTCACACAGTGATGGTTGCTCCTGTCTGAGCCGGCTGAGGAGTCATTTCATAAATGCAGGTTTCCACCAAGCAGAAAAAAAGAACCAGCACTGAATAAGAGTCTAGCTCAGTACATCCCCTCTGTCTTCAGAGATTTTCTCTTTTCTTTCCAGCTTGGCTGAGAGGCCTTCTCAAACATTGGAGATACAGATTCGCTTGTGTTGTTTTCTCCACTATCCTTTTGCGATCGTACCGTATCAAACTCCCAAAAATGAAGTCTTCAGCGTTGACGTGTGGTTGCCGAACACAAACAAGTTCCTTTTCTGCAGTCAAGGACACTCGACCTTGATTCTGAATGAATTTGCTTTATAAAGTTGTCCTACAACAAGAAGCTATTCAGGTAGTGCACGAATTGTGCCAAATTTGACAGCGCAGGGTGATGTCTCGCATACAAGATCCAGAAAGCGTGCAAACCCGGAGCAGCGCGGCCTGGATTTGCCCGTAAATTCAAGCAGGTGTATTTCCTCTCTTGTCTCACAAATCTAATATGGAGTTAATCCTGTCAGCTTCGCGTCAGCCAGTGTCTTAGCGCCCTCCAGAAGGATTTGGGATTAGGTCTTTCCTCCAACACTGGTAAACAGCTCAACCCATCCAACATCCAAAACAAGAGGTTCTGCAAACAGCTACATATAACAGATTAGGCTACAAAGGGAACCTTTAAAAAACCTTTGAAGGAAAGTTGTAAGGTTCTGATTATAGGGGATTTTATTAGAATAGTGCCGGTTTGAAGGTCCTTCCTCCACGTGTGGTATTTTCAAGCTCTGATTTCCACAGCAAACACCAGCAACGTAGAGCCAAGCACCTGTGAAAACAAAGACCATCATGTTCACAGGAATTTGATGATTTTCCTAAACAAACGAATGAGGGACCAATCAACTGAATCGCCCAATCAAAACAAAACAACAATAGCAATCAATAGAAACCAACTAAATTACAGGTCCACCCACTGCAAAAACATGAAGATACACTATAAACCAGTCACGTTGATATCAGCCAAGTCATTTTTTCCAAAATATTTCATCTGAGACGGACAATACTGGAAGCAGAACAGGTCTAAATATCTTTTCTTCTCTATCACCCCTAAAAATCTTTCAGTTTAAAAGCATTAAAACTCTAAATGACGTTTGGATAATGGCCAAAGTAACTACAGAATGCATTGGCACACATGACTGTATAGTAGCTCTGATGTACATACGTAAACTAAAATAAAACGCATTTTAAACACGACATTCACAATCTGCCTTTTTAAAACAACAGACAGTATTCATTTTAGATTTTTACCTAAACAATCACTTGGTGGTACATTAAAACATACAATAAACAAAATGCTTAATACAAACCATCAAATCTCTAGGAAATTATTGGCATGTAAAAACTACAGCAGTCTGATTTTGTCCTGATGCACCCAAAGTCCCCTTTAACATCCTAACATGAATGCAGCAGTCTTTCAGCGGTATGTATGAAACAATGGCCTGTGTTATTGAACAGAAAGACTACCAGCAATGATCAGACCCGGCGACACCATTTATGTTCATAGTTATTCATTAAACCAGCTTGTGATGTGACACCAGCTTGTTGAAATTTGCAGATCCATTGATATCCACAGCAAGGCTTAGCCTATATCCGCACATGCAAGCAAGTTAATAGTCTACAAGCGTTTGATCGGCTCTTTCTGACCGTGTGGCATACGGACAAAACCACTCAAGATACGACAAAATAAACAGTTTATCTACAAGATCTGTGGAAATGATAACATTATATATACATGCAGCATCTATAGGCTCTGGTCCCCTCCATTCTTTTAATACAACCCCGACAACTCCGACGCGATCAAGCTCCGAAAAACCCATTTCTTAGGTTTGAAAACATTATACTACACCTACGACGTTTAGCAACGTCTAAACTGTAAATATCATTGGCTTTTCGATGCGATAGCAGTGTCAGGACATCAAATATTTACCCGTAAGATTCTCCTGAAAGACGTCTGTTATCTTGTGCTAGAGCCTGAGAATGGAGCAAAGCACTCTGGGATATGCAGTTTTTTTGTGGGCTGAGGCGCACTGATCTCTGATTGGTTAGATTACAGTGGGCGTTATTAAATGCCAAACGGTGCAAATACACTTAGCAGATGAGTTATAATTACGTTAAAAATAGGGCGACAGAGGTCAATTGTCACAAGGGAAACTTAATAACATAACAATTTTATCCTTTAAATTAAATTTTGATAGCATTTTCCGTAATAACTTAATACAATTAAACAGTAAAAACACATAAAGACAATACATACATGACAATGTAAAGACATAAAGACAAGACAATGTTCAATGCTTTTGAGTGTTCTTAAGATAGGAGTATCAGGCCAGGGCAGGCTGTCCCAGTTATACTGTTTACCTTAACTGCAGCCTAACTAACCTAGCCTTATACATCATGCTTCTTGTTAGCTATTAAGGCAAAATGTTGACTGCTTCCTCATTTGTAAGTCACTTTAGATAAAACCATATGGCTACATGAATAAATGTAAATGTTCACTAACTACAGCATTCTGTTTTGTTTTGTGAATCAAGCATCCCCAGTCATCTCTACAGGTTCTTGACTTTTGTGTTTCCCTCAGGTTTCACTGCATTATCAGCTCTAATTACATCCACCATCATGCTTGACTGAGTATTTTGTCTTCTTCATGGACTAGGAAACACTACGCCAGGACCATAACTAGACTTGGGTTCCCTTGGAGACAAAATCCAAACAGACACATTCCAGGCTGGATGACATCTGGGGTGCTTTGACTTTAGAAAATACTGTCACCATTTAGAACACAGACTAAACATTGTGCACAAATAGGACAGAAAAAAATCATGAAAATAAAGTCGATGTTAGAATAAAGACCAATATTACTAAACTTTAACAATAAAATTCCTTGATAGTTTTTTATTCATGACTGTAGAAACTTCTACAATTTTCCAGACAGTCTTAACATAGGCCAAGACCACGTGTTAGCTTTTTTAAATAAAATTGATCTCTTGGAAGAGGAAGAAAGCAAATTTCATCCACTGTATATTTTATTGCCCTGTATCATTTTACAACGGAATCGTAAACAATGATGCGACCCTGTCTGCTAAAGCTGAAGCTTGTTGGACTTATATGGTCAAGCAACGCAGGAAAATGGGCGGAGCTACATGCAACTTCACCGTCTTTATGAATATTAATGACGTTTCCTGACGTCCAACCAGTAGAATTCGTCGACGTCATCGCGCACCAAGACCAGGAAGCACACGAGGCAGAACTGTCCAGAAGGGAGGGAACGAAACTATAACAGAAACGAATATCTGGATACAATTTAAAGAGTTGTTGAAATAAAACGTAATCAGAGTTCAGATTGCATTAACAGTTTGGTCGCTTAAGGTTTTTACTGGAAAGCGCAAACGAAGACGGAGAGAAAGGTGAGATGATCGTCATATCTGATAATAACAATGCAACTCCAATGTAAAGTGTATATGCTGTCATACAGCACGTGTAGTTTGGTTATTGTTTACTGATTTATTGTTTATATGAACGTTTAGATGTCCCAGGACTCCTCTGAGTTGAGAGAGGAAGGGAACAGTTATTTTAAGACGGGTGATGTGCAAAACGCTCTCAGTTGCTACACGAAAGCTTTGAAGATCAGTGACTGTCAGTCTGATGTTGGTATTCTGTACCGCAATCGCGCAGCGTGTTATCTTAAACTAGAAGACTATTGCAAAGCGGAGGCAGATGCCACCAAAGGTGGGGAGTCATTGCATGTTCATGCATAAGTTTTCATTTAAACATCTTACCCACAATTCTGGGTGATATGAGATGCACATTGTTGTGAGTTATCAGTCTGTGGTGTGTCTCTTCTCTAGCCCTGGATGTAGACCCTGGTGACATTAAGGCCCGGTTCCGGCGAGCTCAGGCTCTGCAGAAGCTTGGGCGTTTGGATCAGGCATTTTTGGATGTTCAGAAATGTGCACAGCTGGAGCCCAAGAATAAAGCTTTCCAGGATCTGCTTAGACAGCTAGGAGCACAAATCCAGCAGAAGGTGGGTCATCAGTGATGTTTACTAGTACCTGTATTATTAAAGGCTGGCATGCATTGTTGTGCTACAGGTATAAAAGTAAATCTTTCTGGTAGTTTCTGGTAGAGCGTAGTGCTGGTAGCATCAAGATCATGGGTTGCCATGAATTCAATGAAAGTGTGTTGGATAAAAGAATCTGCCAAATGCATATATGGTTTTGACATTAACCAGTAAGTGGTTATCCTGAATGTTTTAGCAACCACCCTAAACATCAACCACCCACCATTTGTCAACACCATTGTGCTGCAAGCAAGCACCACTCACATTTGCTTCTGAAAATATTGAAGTGTAGGATTGGTCTGTTATACTAGTCTGCAGCTCACGAGAGAACCCTGTGTAAATTGATGTTTGCTTTGTTTGCTTTTAGATTGATTTGTTTATATGTTGTAGGCAACACAGCTGTCCTCCACAGACTCACGAGTTCAACAGATGTTCAAGCTCCTCCTGGACAACTCAGCTCAGACTTCAGACCGACAGAAGGTGAGCAAGAAACCCACAACTTCTAAACTTACCAAAACTGAGTTTTTAGAGATGGTCTTCACGGTTTCCTCGTTTTTCATCATCTTCTATTCAGGCTGCTCAAAATCTTGTGGTGCTTTCACGGGAGGACGCAGGTGCTGAGCAGATCTTCAGGAATGATGGGGTCAAACTTCTCCAGAACCTTCTTGAGTCCCAGCAGGAGGAATTGGTTCTCTCTGCTCTTAGAACTCTGGTTGGTCTGTGTACCGGACACCAGTCAAGGGTAAAGGATCATCAAAAGATCACATTCTAGTTCCAAACCTTTGAAGCCATTTGATTTTCTAGCCAATCAGCTTGAAGTTTCAAGTTTCAAGCCAATCAGCTAATTTTCACAGTTTTTGTCTGCAGACGATGGCCATTGTGAACGAGCTTGGCATGGACAGGCTGTGTGGCGTCATGGGTTCTGGTGACTCTTCTGTGTCTCTGTCGGCATGTCACCTGGTCCAGGTGATGTTTGAGGCACTAACAGAGGGCATGAAGAAAGAGATCAGAGGGAAAGATGAGGCTATATTGCCAGGTGAGAGATCGACTTCACAGCGACCTACTTTATGATACGATCAGAAATAATTTACAGCAGAAAAACTCTGTTCTACTTTCTGTTGCGTGAGAAGAAAGAAACCGTGGAGTAATACAGGAGTCATGAAACTAGCACAGCTCTGTAGAACATTGACTGCCTGGGATGATTAATTATGCAGTGTAGCGGCCATTATACAACATTATATACATTTTTGACCATGAAATTAAGTAATCATCCAATCAGAATCAAGCATTCTAGACAGCTGCATATAATAAAGTCCCCAACCCTTCTCAAAGTTTTATGAACTTGAAATAAGTCACTGTAGTAATATGCATAAAATTTTAGATATTTTATTAGTACTATAAGACAATCTCTTGTTTACTGCCTTCTGGAGTCATCAATTTAAAACATAAACTTAATGTCATGCAGTTTTAAGGATGTTTTTATTGCATGTGTTGCAGAACCCTCCCGTGAGCTGCGCTCTATGTTGCGTCATCTCATTGACATGCTGCCTGCATCGAGTGTGTCTGGACCTGGACGTGACAGTGCCATCAACCTGCTCGTCAAACAGGTGCCGAGGAAATCTCTGAAAAACCCAGACAACTCGCTCACCCTGTGGGTCATCGACCAGGGTAATGACCAGAACCACTTTTACCCTTGTGACATCACTGATTGCATCACTTGAAAATCTTTTGAAAAGTGATTAGCTGAAAATCTTTTCACCTAATGCTGTATAAATGTTTCCTCAGCAGGCACACAACTTATATCGCCCATCATTGCTTAATGATGTAAGTTTTTGTTTTTATTCTTAGGGCTGAAGAAGATTCTAGAAGTGGCAGGGACAGTTGCTGAGATGGGAGATGGGCCTTCACTCACAGACAACACTCCCATGAGCTGCTCTGTTCTTCTCAACAAACTCTATGATGATCTGAAGAGTGACAAAGAGAGAGAGAATTTCAGCAAGCTCTGTGAAGAATATGTCCAGTAAGTCCACAGATTCATGGAGAAGGGGTTATATCCCACTGTACTACATTATACCATACTGTACTATACTATACTATGACAGAATGAATTCCATGACATTCAGTTCTTACTGTTGTTTTTACATTTTACCCTTTTGTATATTATTTACTAGCATACTAATTACTTGCCTTTTTAAAAGGACCAAAGAAAGAATCAAGTGGAATCATCATTCTGTTGGATTCTAATTGGATGGTAGAAAATGTAACTTCCACCAACGTTCTGTGTGCAGGCATCATTTTGGCAGCTCAGGTATTGAGAGGAAACTACGTGCAATACAGACGGTCTCAGTTCTGCTTCAAGGTCCCAGTGACGTGGGCAATCGCACCCTGGAGCTCAGCGGTATCATGGATGCCGTCATTTCCCTATGCGCCTCAGAGAACATCACCCACCAGCAGGTGGCAGTAGAGGCCCTCATCCACGCCGCCGGTAAAGCTAAGAGGGCGTCGTTCATCACAGCCAATGGTGTTGCTCTGCTGAAAGATCTTTACAAGAAGAGCGAAAATGACCGGATACGCGTACGAGCGCTGGTGGTTAGTATTCAAGAAACTGCACAAAAAATCCTGACCCACGACAAAAAGCTACAGCTAATGCTTTGAGGTTGTTTTTTTTTCTGATTTCTGTATGTTGTTTATCACTGGGTATAAAGTTGTGTTTGTGTGTTTTGTAGGGGTTGTGCAAACTTGGCTCAGCTGGAGGCACTGATTTTAGCATGAAGCAGTTTGCTGAGGGTTCCACACTCAAACTCGCCAAGCAGTGCAGGAAGTGAGTTTTGTACTATTAGCACACAGTTAAACTATTGTTTGTGCTATAAATATGAATGCTACACATGGTGTGGCTTGTTCAGGAGGTCATGGGGCATAAAAGAGGGTCCTGAGACAGGTATAAGGAACAGAATATTGTACAGATCACCAATAATACCCTTACAACTGCATAGCAACACCACTCACAACAGTAGTGTTGCACAGGTCGCAAACGTCACACAATGTAAACATGTTAAGATCCAGGATTGGATCCTATTCAGTTGCTATTCAAATGCAGTATCTTAACATTAAAATATGCACGTAAACCTTTTACTCTAACAATGACCTATTTCACTGTGCATACTGCAGACAAAGTGATTTTTGCATGTATGTGCATATCTAAACCAAAGCTCATTAGAGGCATAGAATGATCTTTAAATGCAAAGCTGCATGCGCTGGTGGCCCCTTCAGTGTACTGTCTTTATTTCCCAGGTGGCTTTGCAATGAAGCTCTTCCACCTACATCACGCCGCTGGGCCATCGAGGGTCTGGCCTATCTCACGTTGGACGCAGATGTGAAAGAAGACTTAGTAGAAGATAAGAAAGCCCTTCAGGCCATGTTTGAGCTGGCCAAGGTATGTCTAACTGATGTACTCGTCTAAACTGCACATGCCCTAAATTGGTCTGCTAATACATTCTAATACAATAATACATTCCTGTAATAATCTTCTTATAATCTTTGCAGTCTGAGGATAAAACTGTGTTGTATGCCGTTGGATCCACACTGGTGAACTGTACCAACAGCTATGATATTGAGAAGCCAGACCCACAGATGGTGGAACTCGCTAAATACGCAAAACAACACGTACCCGAGGAGCATCCAAAGGTAAAAAACAGTTACACACTGACAACAGCTGCCAGAATAG
>JAZGTK010005836.1:0-21759 GCA_036877625.1 Ambastaia sidthimunki
TCGGAGAGGAGCTCAAAGCTTTTGATGACAACTATGAAATAACCAAAACAATCATCAGATGCATTGATGCTATTGAGGATGTAATAAGACAGATCGATTTACAGAAGCTGCAGGACAGTGCTGATTGGTTGAAAAAACTGGAGGCAAAATATATGATTAGAATCAAACTTCAGGAAAAGCTGATGGAACTCAGGAGTGTTGTTGAGGCATTTGACATCAAGATGTTTCTTCAGGGCCTAAAAGAGTATGTAATTTCAATTGATTTGACTCAGTATGTGCAAGAACTGTCTGATCAAATCCCATATGAAGACATTGAGAAAGTGCTGGATTCTATGAAAGATGTAATTGTGAACTGGATAGAGGAATATGAAGTTCCAGAAAAAATCAATAGCATTTACTTAAATGCACAGGAGCTGGTTTTAAGATATGAAATTGACAAGAAAATTGAAGTTGTTGTGGACCAGGCCATTATATTAGTCAAGCAGTACAGAGTCCAAGAACTGGTACATGCTGTGGTAGACACTTTAAAATCTATCCCGTTTGAGTATATCTCAGACAAGGTTACACAGCTCTTGGATGGCATTGTCAGTCTGTTAAAGCTTATGGATTTCAAGCAGATTATTGATGGTATAAATGAATATATTCTTTGGGTTGTAGAGACCTTAAGAACTTTTGATTACAACAGCTTTGTTGATGAAATAAATGTAAAAAACAGTGAAATTATAGATTATGTTAACAAGCAGATAAATGAAGTTTATGAAATCCCACAAAAAATAGAGGCATCCAGGGAGTTTTTAAAAGAGATGCAAGCAACCATTGTTGATTACTTGGAGAAACTGAAAAAGACAAGGATAGCTGAGGTTTGCAAAAACATTTTGAATGTACTTGATACTACTGCATACAAAGACATAAAACTGAAGGTCAAGGACATACTTGATGATGTGAGACAGAGAATCAGTGATATGGACATGAGAGATGAAATCTCGGTTTACTTGGAAAGGGCAAGTGGTTTTTATGTCAACATGATTGAATACATCTTATCACAGTTCACAGACGTAATTGAAGAAATTAAGAAGATAACTGGAGATAAGGAGGTCTTCAATCAAATCACTGAAGCTGTAAAGGGAATCCTAAGTGCTCTGAAGACAGCAGAATTTGAAATACCACTTTTTGTTCTCCCATTTACGACTCTTGAGATTCCTGCATTTAAGATTAAAATGGAGAGGATACAAGACATTACACTTCCATCAGTGATAACAATACCAGAATTCACAATTCTAGACTTATTTAGTATTCCTTCCATCACAGTTGACTTTGAGAAAATCAAGCAGAAAATTGTTGACCTCATTGACAAAATTCACCAGATTGAAATTCCAGAAGTAGATCCTGATGCCATCTTTGGGGACTTACGTGCTCTTTACCTTTCTGACCTGCCTGACTTGACTTTCTCAGAGATTACTCTCTCAGAGATTAAATTTCCAGAGATCATTGTGCCAAAACTAAAGCTGGAAAGTTTTGAGATCACCATGTTGCCTATCCCTGAAGTCAAGCTCCCTCATATTCCACTGGATCCATGTTTACCAGCCTTTGGCAAACTTTACGGCGAATTTAAATTAGATTCTCCCCACTATACATTGATGACTTCTGCAGCTCTTGAGAATATAACAAAAACACTTAAATCTCCACAGCTTAAAGCTACTTTTAACTCAGAGGGAAAGTCAAGTTTGGAGTTCCTTGACTATTCTTTGGATGCAATGCTCCAAATTGAAGCTCCAAAAATGAGAAAAATGCTCATTAGTGAGACAATGAAACTCAGTCACATGGCCTTTGCTATTGACCATGAGGGTTCCATCATCTTAAGTGGTTCTTCAGCAGAAGCAACAGGCAGGACAGCTGCCAAAGCCACCACTCCTATATACACTGCTGAGTTGATTAACAGTGTAAGTGTTGCTCTAAAGAGTGGAATATCTGCAAACATGGACACAACTTACAACCATAATCTAAACATCCCCAACACAGATATCTCAAGTCAAGCTACAATAACCAAAACAGTAGAGGCTCGTATTGAATCTGGGACCATAACTGTGACTGTTGAAACAGTGGGAAGTGGAAAGTGGAGCTTATCGAGTCCATCAAGGATTACTAAGTCAATTAATGACTATTCTGATGAAGTTACACACAAGAGTAATTTGGCATTCATTGTCAACGCTGGCACTGCAAAACTCAATTTTGATGGAGATACAAACAGCAGAAACTTGAAAATGAAGCAGTCAGTAAATGCAGAGTCTGTCATCTTGAGTCACATCACTATTGATGCCATGTCTGAGATAGAGACAGCCTTCATCAAAAGCAGTGTTTTGACACTGAAAGGAAAGGCTCAATTGGAGGATGTCCGAATGGAAATAGAAATTTTACATAATGCTGAGCTTATTGGAAAAGTCAGTGGGAGTATATCTAATGCATGTGAGTTCTTGGCTCACCCATTTGAGCTAACACTTGATTGCAAAAATAAAGGGAACTCCAGAATTCTCTTGCCCCTAAAACTAACTGGAAAGGTTGATCTCCAGGATGACTTTGGATTTGTTTTAAACTCCAATAAACAACATGCTTTTTGGATAGGTCTGGCTCGCTTTAACCAGTACAAATATAAACACAACATCACTGTACATAACAGTGAAAACGAAGCTGGAATCTATGCATTTGTAGATGGTGAAGCTAATCTTGACTTTTTGACTGTTCCACTCAGTGTTCCTGAAATGACAATCCCATACTTGAATTTAAAAATACCCCAAATAAAAGATATTTCTCTCTGGGAAGATTATGGCCTAAAAGATCTTCTGACTACTCCTCAACAATCACTGGACATTGATTTCAAGCTCTTGTATCAGAAAAACCCTGAAAAGCACACTTTTGATCTAAACCTTGAGCCTATCTACGAAGCCCTCAATGAAAATGCTAAGCTTTTGAGTCTACAATTTGATCTTGGAAGAGACCACATTTTTGATGCCCTCACAAACTCCTACAATAAGGCCAGAATTCAATATAGAAAGTACAAAATTGACACATCAAACCAACCACCAAGATATTTTAGAGTTCCTGGATATACCATACCCATCCTGAATATTGAGGTTTCAGCCTTCAGAGCTGAATTGCCTGCATTTAGTTATTTTATACCAAAGGAGGTCAGCACACCCAGTTTTAAAGTTCCGCTGCTGGGTTTCTCTGTGCCATCATACACTCTTGTGCTTCCATCTTTAGAGCTGCCAGTTTTGCATGTGCCTGAGACACTTAGAGACTTGACCCTACCCACATTGACAATACCAGACATTCAAAATAACATCATGATTCCTGCATTTGGAAATTTAACATGTGATTTCTCAGTTAAGTCTCCAGTAATAACTCTGAATGCCAATGGTGGCCTGTACAATCAGTCTGACTTTGTGGCCAAGTTTGATATCTTGTCAACATCTGTGTTTAATGTCCTTAAAGGTAAACTTGATGGCAGTACCACTATCAATAAAAAGAGATGTCTGAAGATGGCAACTACACTGTCTTTGGAACATATGAATGCAAAATGTAGTCATGAAAGTACTGTCAGCTTCACCAAGAGGAATATTGAGGCTTCTTTAACAAATCTGGCTGTAATCAACCTTCCATTTTTTACAATGGACCTGAATCAAGTGCTTCGTGGGAATACTAAGTCTAAACCAAATGTGGTCTCTAACATTAAACTTAGCTACACTTGGAATTTACCCCTAATGGAGATACAAGCCACTGGAAACATAGATCACAATGTTGCTCTTGAGACATTGTCTTCATATGTGTCTTTGGAGAGTACATGGAAAGGATCAACAGATGCAAAAGTCATGGAGAGTGTGCATTTTGCTGGATCTTTGGACAATGAAGCAACTTTTTATGTAAATGCCAATGGTCTTCGTTCCACATTTAAAACTGATCTAACTTCTAAAGTTGAACAGCAGGCTGATATCTGGAATGTAGACATTACTGAGAACCTTGCTCTTGAGGCTTCCCTCCGTCGTATTTATGCTACAGTGTTTTATACAAGCACTAATCAAGCTAGTATTGCATCTTTTTCAACCAATGGAAAGCATAATGTTAAGGCAACACTTGAGTTTGTTCCACTGACAACTCTGTCAGCTAATCTTGATATTGACTTATCTCAGCCAAGTAACCTTGGTCAGGCAGGCATAGTGCATAATGCAGATCTTTCCATCACTTCAGATAAGCAAAGTTTACATTGGAGTGGCAAGGAACAATTGGCAACACTTACCCATTCTTGTGATCTGACACTGTCAAATGATCAATCTGAAATACGCTTTGAAATCTCAAAATCCATTGAGGGGCATTTTGCTTTCTTGAAGTCAATTAAATTGCCAGTTTACCAGAAGAATGTATGGGACATATTTAAATTTGGTGAGGTCACCAGTGCTGACCAGTTGCAGTTGCTGAATGTCTCGACTGCTGTGATATACACAAAAAGCATGGAGGGAACATTGTTTGCACTACCTACAACTGTATCTGACAACAGTGTAACTTTTAATATCCCACAAATAACACTTGGAGTTCCATATTGGTTGAAAGAGATTCCACAGTTGATTAGAGAGGTAGATATGCGATTTGAAGAAGCTGACCTGCCTGACTTTATCTCAATACCACCAGTCATAACCGTTCCAGAGTTTACCTTACCATTCACTACTCTCACTGTGCCATCCTTTGTCATTGATTTGCAGAATTTAAAAATCCCTAATGAGATCAGTACATCTGCATTTGATTTAGCGTTGCCTGGTTTACCAAAGGTGGAAGTCCCTAGCATTAATACCAAAACTAAATATCTGAAAGACAAAATGGCTCACCTGTTTGTGAATTTGCCACAGTATGAAATCTCCATCTCATCATTCACCCTTCCCAAAACCTTTAATATTGGCAGGTACACAATTAACTTGGAAGATATCACAAATGCTTTATGTCATTTTGAAATGCCAACCTTAACCATCCCTGAGCAAAAAATAGAAGTCCCAGAGATATCACTTCATCTTCCAGCTGGTGTGTTCATTCCACGTTTTGGTGCCCTGTCAGCCACTGTGAAAGTTTCCTCCCCAATTTATAACAATACGTGGACTGCAACTATGGAAAACCAAGTGATGGGATTTGTTTGCACTTTGAAGTCCACCTGCAAATCCACCATGATCTTCCTGGACTATGACTTAGATGGTAAACCATACGTCTTTTACAAATGTATTTTGGGATATTTTATATTGATTTTTTAATATTTTACTAAATAAAGAAAATTACATTATATAATGCTAAAGAAATTTATTATTTATACAATTATTGGATTTAAATATTTAAATTAAATGGATTTAAAATGTTTGATAATGTTTAAAACTTTGATTAGTATAATGTAATCAATTTCATGTTTGAATGTTTCTGATCTACTGATTATTAAATAATGTTTGTCAATTGCTTAAACATTATTTTATCCAGTATTAGAGAATATTTTGAACGCTTTATTTCACATTTAATTTTAGCAACAGCCACCATACGTCTTGAGAATGGAGCTGTTGACCTAAATGGAAAGTCTACCTTCAACCACCATGATTTGAATATTAAATGGAAACATGATCTCAGTCAGAATCTAAGGTAAGGCCAGACAAAACAATACATAATTTTCTTAAGCCTACACACTCAAACCTACAACGTCTCCTGTTAGAGTCACAATGCCTATTGTTATTTTTACAGAATGAGACGTGAGGTGTCCTCAGTTTCAAGGTAATTTGGAATTTCCTGATCACTCTTTGTGATTACATTTTCTGTGTCCGGTCAGCTTTCTATTTGTCTTGAAACATTAATGTTACTGCAAATGTGTTTTTATGCTACAGTGCTTCAAGACATACACTGGATATTGATGTTACAAGCCAGACCTTTGCTGATGTGAGCTTTCGCTACGCATCACAAAATAATGGTATCACATCCTCAATATCCTCACCAGCAGCTGGCTTTATAGGGTTCCAGCTTACAAAGAGATCACCATCTCAGTTTTATGGGAAACTGTTCAGCAGATATTTGGTAAGAGAGTGAAATCAATTGTGAACTATTTTGTACAGCTTCCTTAAATATTGTTTTAATAAAATGTCTTCATTGTTTATGCAGTCAACTCCTGACAAGGATACGGACCTGATGAGTTTCAAGGTAACCTTGAAAAACTCTGAAAAGCTAAACATCCAGATTGGCTATTATGTGAACGGACCTACTGACATTTTTAATGGCCTTAAAGACAGACTGCCTTCCATCACAGCAGCACTTCATAAATGTATCAATAAGTATCACATTGATCACTTTGGGATAGACCTGAACCGTGCTGCTATAAAGCTAAAGAACACAATCTCCAACAGCATTGACAGAGCGTACCAGGAGATCCCCCACGTATTTGATGCTCTGCAGAGCTCAGCTGAGCAGCTCAAACAACAGAGTAAAAAGACTTTGAGGAGAAATCTGGAGAGTTTGCCACAGATTGATCTTCAGGACCTAAGCCGAAGGTTCTCTGTTAGTGCTAATGAATTCCTGCAAAACTCTGAGTCAAACATCCGGGTTCTGTTGGATGCTGTAATGAAGTTCTTGAGTAACACCAAATTTCAACTGCCAGGTTTGGAGGAGAAGCTTACTGGGCAAGAGTTGTACCATAGAATCAGAAAATCCATTACAAAGGCAATTAATAGAGCTACTACAAGGTTTAATAGTCTCATGGAAACCATTGCTGATACAGTTTCAGGTGCACTAAGTAAGGTAGAATTTACTCTTCCTGGTACCACTACAGTTATTAGTGGGAAGAACTTTTTGAAGAGTCTGAAGTCGGCTATGAAATCTGCACAGGATCAGATTATGCAGGTCTTAAAAAGATGGGAAAGCTTCAAATGGGAGAAAGCCATCCAGGACCTGTTCAACTCTCTGAAGGTTTACACCCAGAGAGCAGAAGAGTTCCTGAACTCTCTTAGGATTGAAAAACTGGAAGAAATTTCCTCTCACATCGATGGCATTTACAGAGAGACAGGTAACCTGCAAGTAATGCAGAAGATTCGTGAATGGATGAGGGAAGCCAAAAAAGGTTTGTCTGAAGTCAAAGACTTCAGCAAAAGTAAAGTCCAGGAGCTGTATAATGAAATGACCATGGAGAACCTCAACTTAAATCTCAATAATCTTCTCATGGTATTAGAATCTTACATCAATAGTCTTCTTAAGAACTACCTCGAATTTATGAAGTCAGTGTCATCATATGCAGAGCCATACTTAAAGGTCTCAAACAAAAAGATGGATGTAGATGTTCCTCTTCCGTTCTACTGGAAGTCGTTCAGTGAATGGCCCAGCATGGCATAAATGTTTTATCTAAATCTAAAATGTCTGCTTCATAAACACTTTTGTTTTGTGCTGTTTGTATTCTTTCTGTTATTTTGCTTTATTCCTCAAACAATTTAATTTGTAGTTAAAGAATGTATAACTGAATGTTAAAAATGATATAAAATTGCAATAAATTAAACTGTAAGCACTACTGAAATACTTTGTGTAGCTTCAATAAAATTAGATGTTGTTAGAGTAATTTTATTGAGTTTGTTGAAGTTAGCTCTAGCAGGCATTAATACGTTCTTACAGCATTTAGCCAATAGAGGGCAGTATCATCATGACAACAGATACTACTGCAAGAGTTTGGATTTCATTTCAGCATCTCATAAGATCTGAAATGGTTACCTGTCATGCTGTTTTTCTGCGCTCAGTGCGTAGACCACACCAATGTAATATAGTAGCTTACATTCCCACCATATACTGCCCCTGGTTACCTGGTGGGGAACTGTTCCCTCCTGCCGTTATTTCATATAACCTCATCAAAAGACCTCCCAAACAAATGTTGCTAAGCAGAGAGACTGCCACCTGTTTGGAATCTGGGTCTGTGCTGTGTTCAAGTGAATGCTGCTTTTCCCACCACAGTTATTTCTGTGGAGGTCAGAGGTCATCAGATTGGAGGTGGGAGGTTATGGGGCTAGGATGTAGGCCTTGTCTACCACTTAAATTGGAGGGTTTTTTTTGTGGTTGGCTACCTGGATGAACTTAACTCGTTATGACACCAGCGGAAGAGAGGAAGTGGAGGCCAGCCAGTGTTCAGGAACTCTGTTGTTTGTGCTGTCTGTCTCAAACTTTGATAGAATATTCCCATATTTACCTTTACATTAAAGATCCATTAGTTTAAAATAATTAGTATATTAATAATATTTTTAACCATAACAATTCAGATGTTATCAAATTAACAAGAGAATTGTATTCCTTTAACATGACTAATTATGAGTTATGAAATTCATTAGATTAGGTGACATTTTATCTCAATATTGCCAATTTTGTATCCTGTTAATTCTTTATACTTTTACACAGAGATTTACAAATTCTACTGTCACCTCAGGTGGGTGATGGTCATGTATGATAGTGATTTCACCTCATACATTAGTCTCCCATACATTATGTGAATGCATTTTAAACAAAAAACATTAAAATGTCACAAATCAGGAAGAATTGCTCAGAATTGCTCATCATACATCAACATCTGTGTTGTTTCTTAGGAAACTTCTGTCAATACTGGCAGCAGTGCATTCTGTGTCACTGGATGATATGTTGCCCCAGATACATATAAGCATCAATTTCTCCATCTAAATCTCATGCAGCTGATGGATAATATATCTGCTTTAGATCACTGATGCAGAAATCCCCTTCTGTGTCTGTCTGTCTCTCTTTCTCTCTTTTAATATTGAGAGACTTCAAATTTATTTACCTATAATAAAAGCAAATAGTTAGTTTGTTGTAACAGCATATCATGTTTTCAGATCAAACTCCTCAGTGTGCTTGCTTGGGAAGACGTTTTCCATTTCTCTTGGCCTTTGCTCATTCACCTGTCAGAGATTTAACATAACACTCCAAAAAGTATGCCAGTTATTATTTAGCCATGGATACCTGGCAAAACATCTGTGCTGATCTTTTATAAGTAGCTGAGTAGAGAAGAGTCTCTGATGTTTCCAAAAGGTGATTCTTTTGATGATTAAGTGATTAAGGAGTTGATGAATACAGTAAAATAAAATGTTGTTTGTTGCTTAAATTTACAAAAGCAACTGCAGTGTATTGACCCAGCTGCAGGGAATACTGTGAATGAATGCTGGTCATTTGGTTGAAGGTTGCGCTGCATTTAAACTGGCACATCCTCAGCATGTGAAGATGAGCTTGAGGATGTAGAGAATCAGGCTCCCAGTTGTGACCCCCGACATTTTTTGAGTGTGTGATTATCCAGACATAACATATTGCTTTTTCCTGACAGTGTCCATACGTGAGGTTGGTGGAAAGTGAAGATTCATTCTTTAAAAGCTTGTCCATGAATTTGATCCAAGCTTAAGATAAACTAAATTTCAGACAAGAAAGTACCGTCACGGCACAAATGAACACCAACCAGTTCTGCTGTTTTGAGGATGGTGTACACAATGTTTTTGTAAAACTTATTGGTGATGTAACTGGTGATGCAGGAACAAATATTGATAACAAAAAACAAGCAATTCAAGATATATTATCTGACAACTCCTGACATCTTACACAATTTTGTTTTGGGAATGTTTATTTTTTTATGATTTTTCAAATAAACTTGAGTTTTTAGACTGAATAAATCAGGAGATTTCTGAGGTGCCTTCAAAAGCACAGATGTTACTTTAACAACATCTCTGACTGTCAAATAGCCCTGAATGGGTGCCAATGCGTAATCTCATTTCTACCAAGGAGTAACAAGACTACAAGTGAAAACAAAATGTCATGATTTAAAGGGTTTGTTAAAGGCAATAAATCAGTTGTTCAGGCCCACTACAGCTGGTCACACTGATAAAAATCCCATGGACAGATGATTCCATGGACTTCTTTTCACTTGACCTTTTAACAGATCAAATGCTGAGTGGCTCTCTGCTGGCATTTGGGTATCATCAGCACCTCACATCAGAATCATATTAAATAGAAGGTCACTCATTTTCTCTGCCTCTCAGCGAACTTTTCATCCAGAGTGACAAAGTTCAGATCCATTGACCACATGCTAAATGTAAACAGAATATGCCAACAGGTGAAACAACCAAACCCGTCCACCTTTTTGTTTCGGCCAATCAGGTGTCTTGAAAGTTATACTGGAGAAACACTGATCTAATGAATGTGACCTTAGTGAATTCTTCAGGTGGGAAACACCAAGAGTCTTTGGATTTATGCATTTTTCAATTTTTCTTTGTCTGACAGTTCCACTGGAGAGTTAAAACAAATGATGACGAAAATCTCTCTTGACTCTCTCTTTTTTACCTCTATCTCTGTTTGACTCTCTTGAGGGAGCTAAAAATAATGTTTTTACTTTTACAATTTTTCCATCTGCTCTGTTGTTCATCTTTATCATGAGCTCTTACAACAAACCTGTGCAGAAAACATTTATTGCCTGCAAATGTTCATAGCTCTTCCTCTAAATGAATTCATTGTTGACCAAATTTGGCTGTTAACTAAACTGGAGAAGTGAAACAGCTGACACAGCAGTATAGTCTACATCATGTGTTTTTCAGTCTATTTGTGTGACATTTCCCAGTGTCTACATTCCATGGCATAGATTTTGAATGTCCTAAACATTTTGGTTTAAGGTGTGCACAGTGTTCCGTGTATATTCTAATGGGCAATTCATTGCATAACACTCTCCAGATATATGCAAGGGTTGGAAGGCTCATGCTGGCAGGTGTGACAGTCTCTCAGCCATCTTGCAGCTGTGTGTTTAATTAATGGCAGCTGAATGTGACCCTAAACCAGTTCGCCCAGACGCCCCCATGAAAGAGACCTGATGCTGAGCAGCTATTGCCAGACAATGAGTGTTGCCAATGGTTTCTATTTGAAATGTCTACAGTAATGAAATCTAGGTGGATGATTTTCTAACAAGTAACATAAAGGCAGGAAATGGTCTAATTGCAGCCCATCATAGACAATACAGATGACAGTGTGGTATGGGTGACAGCAAACCAGATACTACTGTGATTTAAGATCTGTTGCAAGTCTTTGTTTTTGCAAAGTTATTAGGGATTAATTAAAAAACAAATATTAATCTGCAAATTCAAAAGAACATTTTATCATCCAATGTACAATATACAATTTCTAATTTTTAGTTAAAAATGCATTCAATATTGTCAGCTTCAAACACTGAAATTCGGTTTGTATTATTGTATTATAATCAAGATTTTAAAATTCTGTAAAAACATTCTGTTGTTGTAACTGATTTTAACAATTGCATTAATGTACACAATCTTATTGTACAGTGTTGCCTTTATTATTCTAGCAGAATAGAGGCGCATGTGGTTGGATGTGTTTTTTTCTCAGATGTATGGACAGGATTTAGAGCTTGTATTGCTGCAGAACTTGTTTGATAAATGTCTTTGAGAAAAGGGAAGAAACATGAATTGATGTGATCAGATATGACGGGCCAGGTGCTATACTACACACCAGGCAACCCCTTCTTCTATCTGACCCCTGTGTGTATAAATCACAGCTTTTCACACACACACACACACACACTGTGCAGAACTAGAGGCCCCACAGGAGCAAGACACTAATATGGACTTTTAAGCACACAGGGCAGTTCAGATGCATCTGTTTCTAACCAGTCTGGCCACAGATTATATGTGTGGGGGTTGCGCAGTGATTCTAATGGACAGCGTCCTCCCCCTTTTAAGAGCAAAGATGATGCACCTCAACCTGTTGGGTCTGTAACACATGTAAATCACTGCAGCAGGTTTCAAAGTTTCTCTCTAAATCTTGTGATGATTTATGACAAAGCTGGAGCATAAAATAACAGCTGGTCACTGGCCGAGCAACAGATTATAGAAATGGCACACTTACGACAGCGAGTGAATCTTTTTTGTGTGAAACTTAAGTGTGCAGCTGGAATTGTGAAACATTTACAGAAGCTTTTGTGTCTCACGTGTGGAAGCTGCTTTGAAAATCAACTGTGCCTTTTATTCAAAATGGTAAACAGGAATAAAATTCTAATTTGATTTAATTCAGCTCATGTCAGTTAACTTTATTTACATCAGATCTAATTATTTAAACAACAGCAAATCTCTACAAGAACATACAGGGTAGAAACAATTCTACACGAACATACAGGGTTCATGTAGCTCAACTGGTAGAGCACTGTGCTAGCAACACCAAGGTCATAGGATTTAAGATATATAAGATATATAATTACTTAAGTATGAAGATATATATATTTATCACGGAAGATATATATTTATATTATAATTTCTATTTATTTATTTATTTAAATATGTGTGCATAAGAAAAAATCTTTCTGGACATGTTTCAAGTTTTTAGTAGCGGTCAGAGCAAAGTTTACTACCTCTTAAATTTCTGTTTATAAATGAATTAACAAAACCACAATGCTGATGTCTTTATTTAACTCTCTTTGAACTGTAAGGGTGTCTGATGTACAGGCGAGATGTTTTGCACATTAAATTGTTAAAACTCTAGTAAAAACGAGCTTTGTAAATCTTTTGATGAATTTTCTTGAAAGATGAAAAGAGAAAAGAGGCAAAATATCAAGAGAAACAGCTGTGTAATAGACCCATTTATTAATGAATGAGAAATATTCACATTATCATGCACCAAGATATGGTCAGGAAATACTTAGCATTATAATCTCTTTTTTATTTCTGAACAAAAGTCACAGATCCCTCTATCAATATTTTGATACTTTGTTTTCACAGGTGCACTAAGTATTCCCCATTGTCCTCAAACGGCTTGGTGAAAATGTGTTTGACTGTGTGTGGTTAGATGTTACATGTGTTTCCAGTAAAATATCATTATTATTGATTAGACTGATATGCGAGAATGTCAGATCAGAAGCATGGAATTCTTGGAATGCTTGTAACAGGCCTAAATAGTATTCATATAAGCAATGGTCTTTATACACCGCCTAAGGCCATAGGCATGCATTTGGACAGGTCCAAATACAATAAATGAGGGCAGGGGTGATCTGCCAATCTTTTGAAGAAGTCAGCTTCTTAAAATACTCTGCTTAAATGGTTTTAATAAATATTCAATTGAAATGATAATGTATGACTTTATTCATTGTAAGAACTGATAGACCAAGGATACATGGCTCTGAGAATAAGTGACAATGGTATTAGTGCATACATGTGAGAACTATAGAAAACAGGACAAATCTGCTGCCATATTAGCCAATCCAAATAATTGTTAATTTGCGTTTGGCTAACTTCATGGAAAAAGTCAATTGTGTAACATTGGATAGGTTTTTAACATCAATTATTCACAGCTATTACACTGACTTAAATGTCACAATATATCTGAGCCAGCCAAAATAGCTAAATTAGAAACATTTTGGTTTTAGCTTGTTACTCAGTTTTTCTCTGCAACATTTTTGTTGTCACATTTATCACAAATGGATATGGTTTTAGACATTAATATCCCAAAATGGTTTCACTAATCTTAAAATTCTTTTCAACAAAGTAAATTTTGGGTTCTGCTTCAGTTTTAAGTGTCTTTGTTAAAGTGTGATGATACATTTAAACAGTGACTTTTACTAATTACTTCACCAATACTAACAACATTTACTTATACTATACGGTTAGGGTTGGGATTACGGTTTGGTTTATGCATAATTTACTGTTTTTGCTTTAGTAAATACATATAACGGGTAAAAAAGATACTGTTAAACAAAGTGTTACCAAAAGTAGAGTTTAGTATGACTTATACATTCCAGATATTCTATGAAAAATACACGTACCCTCCTACAGTTTGAACCGAATACATCAAACATATTTGATTTATGTCTGCACGTGGATTAACTTTAAATGAGAACTCAAAGGACACCTGATTCCTTATGAGAAATCTGTCTAAGATGAGAAAACACAGGTATCATGCAATGGTGTAATGTCATATTGCATGCTCGCGCGTCCAGCTAGTCTTGATCTAATAAAAAGGTGAATGATTTTAGTAACTTTTTGGCTTTTAGAACTTTCCCTCTTCTACCAGTTCTGATGGGTTCATTTTCTTTCATTGACTGACTCATAATTTTGTGATAGTGTGTTGAAAGAATACTGAGATTACTACTTAAGCCAGTGCTGGAGCCTTTTGTGCTTTGCTTGGATTTAGTGCTGACAGTTTACTGGCTGTTACAGCAACAGCCAAAAATCAGATTCAACATATTTCTGTACGAGAGTCGACAACATTCAGATATCACTGTGGAGTTCTCAATGGCTCAAAGGATAGTTTGAAAAGTGCAATTGAATGGGAACTTTTGGGACTGCTTATGCTTATGCCACAGAGGGCAATTAGTTTGTTACTATACAGTACATCTGTCTTTATAAAAACTCACAGCGTGAGATTAGATAAACGGGTCATTTGATATCCAGAGGTAAAACTTTTAAACCGCTGCTGTGTGTGTGGCCATTATGACCCTCTGGTTTAGCCCCTGCTTAGGGCGAGACCCGTTACCCCGGAGCAGCGATCCACAACATCTGCTGAAGCCGATCAGCTCTGAAGATTCCCGCCGAGAGGTGGGAGGTCAAATCGAGGAGAGCAACGGGGCTCAGTCAGTTCAGAAATGTAGATGCTTGCAGACACAGTTTACTCCCTGAAACTCCCTGAGTGTGATACTGTGGAAACCACACTTTTAGACCAACAGGATGTCAGTTTCCATGTGAATGGTCAAGTGTTTAAGTTCCAGTGTCTTTATTAGCTGAATGGAGAGGTCTACTTTTATTTCACCTATAATAAATCTCTTTAATGTTGAGATATTCCATTATCTCTGTGAATGCTTTATGTTTTGTTTTTTGGCCTCCAGCCCAAAATTAAAGGGAAAGCAAATGTTTGTGTTGTCTTAACTAAAACAAAAATACAACACACACATAAATTATCCAAAGGGGGAGAAAGGACTTCCTAGCATGTTTAGACTGCTGATGCAAGCTATTGGAATGTGAAAGCTGGACCTGACAGCTCGATCTGATTATTAACACATCAAGGCATGATCACACATGACCTAAATTAATGTTAAGTATGGATACAGTTTCATAAAATAAATAAATTAACGAGTGAGCCAAGACCACATTATGATTTTAAATATTTGCTCAGTAACAGCACTGATATTGTGAAACTGGAAAAACAAAATAGTGGAAAAAAACTATACTATAAAGTGTTCTGCTTTTATTTACTATACCAAGTACAATATACAAATAATATAATACAAATAATAACATACAAAGAATGTGTACAAATATTTGTACAAAAACAATCAAACACAATTAAAGATGTAGTACATTTATTTCTCATAACCTTTCA
The DNA here is from genome assembly GCA_036877625.1 of Ambastaia sidthimunki. Taxonomy (NCBI): domain Eukaryota; kingdom Metazoa; phylum Chordata; class Actinopteri; order Cypriniformes; family Botiidae; genus Ambastaia; species Ambastaia sidthimunki. The sequence continues at coordinate 15,403 of JAZGTK010005836.1, forward strand.
CTGACAAGAATATTATGAGTATTTTGCATAGATTGCAGTAGGTGGCGATACACGTTTCAGTTTCTTCGCAGGATTCATAACTTTAAAGAGAAGAAGACAGTAGGAAGTAACTGCTCTTCTGGATTTAATGGTACCTGGCTGGAGAAGATTGCCGGTAAATGTCATTACATCTTTCTTTACACATTTTCGCCGCGCACATAAACGTAAAAGACAAGCATCTGTGGGTAAGAAAAACAATGCAACAAAACGTCCTTAAAATGTCACAAAGTTGTCAAAACATTTTAACTTTGTATGTGCCGTCTAATGTTAATTGAATGAATAGCCATTATAAGAAGATTTTAAAGTGTCAAATCGATGCTTTACTACATAGAATATATATTAACATATTAACAAGAAACTGGACACAAACTTTGAATCATCACGTTTGATGTAGCAAGTTTTCTGCAAAAGGGTACCTGAATAAAAATGCACATTGTCAGTAGAATTGTAATATATTTTATTATGTTGTATTATTATTATTTTTATTATGTTATTCCATTGTGCTGTTTCTTTGGGGATGTCATAAGAGCAAGATACAGTAGATTAATTGCCAGAGGAGATACGCGGAATGAGATAAACTGCAGTGCTGTGTTTTGCAAGCGGTCAATAAATGTCAAAGGTTGACGCTTAACTGAACTGCTGTTAGATCTGCTGACTTCTTGTGTCTGTGACTTTTGTTTTAACTCCTTTGTTTTGTGCAAGTAAAACTGTTTTGTTAAATTATAAAGACAAATTATATCTTCATTTAAAACATTTTACAATCAGCCTAAATAATGAAATACTATGGTATAATAGTGGAAATACTAATAGTATAATAAGTCATACTTTTTTGTTATTACAGTAATGAGAAGAAGTTTTTTGCTATATAGTGCTGCAAATTAGGGGTGCTCGGCTGTCAAGTGGATCTCAATTTTTATGCTATGGTCCTATTTCTCATCTGGATTGTAGCTGTTGTTGGTCTGTCTATATAAAAACTGAGTCACGTCTCTGGTTTCTTTACTGCGTGGAGCTGATCCGGTTGATGTGATGTGCAGTTCAGGATCTGAGGGGCCGGGAGGGGATGTGTGTGTGGAGTATGTGTACTGCAGAGGGGCAGTCACTGAACTGCTCAAGTATGGACCAACAGACCTGCACACTGCCAGCAAAGACCCAAACCCTCCCAAGATGCTTGTCCTCATCATTCCAGGTAAGCCGGATCAAGTCTCTGCATGGCAGAACAACAGTCTGTTCAGTATATTTATAAATGCATAAAATATATTTATAAATCAGTACAGCATAATATGGTAATATATCATAATATGAATATATTATTTCATAATATGAAATATAATTAGTAGACACGCCCCTTACTACTGATTGGCAACAAATGTGTTTTGGTACTTGGTCTGATACACATTTCAAAAGCATTTTACCAAAATTTCATACTGCACCTTTAAAGCATTTGTTTAAACAGATTTTAATGGTTCTGTTTTGAATGGTGGGCAAAACCTTTAAGCTTTTGCTCAGTTGTGAGGCATGTGACCTTCCTTTCATAATTAAGATGAAGCACCAGACACACCTGTCTTGAGATACAACACACATTCTGGGTCCAAGCTTTGTTCAGTTTTCGTTGCCAAGGAATAAGGAAACATAACTAGTACCTGAAGGCATCATGGACTGGTCCACAGGTGGGTGAGTGTGTCAAAGCTATCTGATACATTGGACATATGCATTGGACATAACACAGTACAACAGATGCAGGAAGTATGAAAAGTTCGATGTGGATTTAGAAAACTACCTTTTTACATTTTTACAGGAAATAACCCTAGTGGAAAATGACTGTATGTGTGTCCCTGACAGGAGCCCCTGAACATTACCTTTTGGAAAAGCTGTGTAGCTCAGAAGCAGATGTTGAGCACTTACAATAATGTTTGAATTATTATACCTAGTTTGGAAAGAAAGACCATGTTAGATTTGGCGTCATAGATGTAACTTTATTATTTATATATATATTTTTAGTAACTCATCTTTAAAGGTCAATGTGCAAAGTCACACAACAGACCTTAAATTCTGTTATATTAAAGTAATAGCTCACCCCAAAATGAAACTTCTGTCATCATGAGTAATCTGTCATTATTTGCTCTCATGTCAAACACATTCATAGCTACGTCACTTATGTGTTACGTATACGTCACTACGTCACTTATCTCATTATCTTGTCAAGATTTTAAGAAAATAACTCGCTCTTATGTTTTTCTTTCATCTCTATTGTTGAACTTTAGAAGACTTGGAATAACAGTTTAAAAAGTCACTTTGATCTTATAATTTGAATTATGTACACTAAGTACATGTTGATTTGCTGAGGTAAACTATTTGGGGGGGGAAATGGAGCCCCCAACTGCAGATGTCCAGGAGAGAGGAGAGAGAGTGTAGTCAAGCTGATGACCTTATAGAGATGTTGCTCTCATTGGTTGCTTTTTAGCGGGCTCTGAATGTCACTGAGCATTGCACTCAATAGACTCTTTATGGGCAATGGAGAGCCTGTATGCCGGGGCTGTTATTGTAGAGCCTGTGCCCTTTTCTTTAGAGATAACAGCAATAATCGCTACAGACCAGAGGCTCCCTTGGCTCTTGTATCTGTCAGGCCTAGCACAGGTGCTGCTGTTGTAATGGACTTTTTCTGTAAGAATGAAGTATGGTGTTGTGTTGTATTAAAGGAGGCAAACACAGGCAGTATTTCTCTCAACAGTAGTAGAGAATGACAACACCATGATGTCTTATTGGTCTGTTAGTATGTTGCTTGTTTTTGGTCTATGATTTCCAGTCCTATTACTCAAAATGTCAGTTGATTCTTGTTTCGTCATGTTGTTTAGGCAGAAGTTCCACTAAATGAGCAATAATGGGGCCTCCACAAACTTCAAAGGGGGCCTCAAGATGACTTTAAAAGACTTAAAATAAGACAGTAAGCTAACACAACTAAAAAAAGGAACTTTAAAGTCAAAAAGCCTGAGATCCACTGCACTAAATTCAGGTTAGAAACAGGCACATTGACATGTATGTGTGAAACTATAAATGCCAATCACCCAGTTCACGGTGCACATTAACCGTGTTAACTGACTGTTCCACTGGATGGCAGCAGGTCTGTTGTGTTACAGTTGGTTTTGAATGTCCCCTGCTGGGCATGAAGGGTCTTATGTGGTGATCTATATTGAAAACTTTACAATTGAGGGACAGAGGAGTTTGCCATTGGTCAACACTGAAAATAATCATTAATCATAACAAAAAAAAATCATACATTGTCTTGCAATAATAAGTGATTTCTTTTTGTTTTAGAGGAAATTTAAATATCATTACGACCTGTTTTAAAGGGAAGCATCATAGTGTATATCTAAATATTTATCGTGATATTATACAGGGATTATATTGTTATGCTGTAGTTAAAATTAAGTAGTTTTAGGAAAGGCTGTAAAGCTCTTTGATTTAAAAGAAAGTGTAAGTTATGGTCGCTCATAAGTAAGGCACAGAGATGTTCAGTGGGTCAGAGATGAAGCTCCAGATGGTTCTGATTTATAGGAACCTGCTGTGCAAAGCACTCGGCTTGTCCCGGCAGCTGCATCCAATAGCCCACAGTATCACATTGTTTGGTAATTCATAATAATCTTACAAAGATTTCCCTTTCCTTTGCCATCTTTAGACAGTATAGCTGAGCTGTTTTGCTTTTTCCTTCTATATGTGGAAGAGTGAGGCACTGGCCTTTACTCATAAGTTATGTTCCTAATAACAAGTAACTCTTTTTTTTATCCCTCCAAATATTTCCAAGGGGTCGTTTTTTTGGGATATGGAAACTAATATTAATGTCAGTTTTAATAACGCATGCAAGTAACAGTCTCGCTCCACCCAACTTTACTGTCCATCTCGCAACTATATACAATTCTATGAAAGTTCTACAATTATGATTCTCTAGCATTTGATGAGCAGGTGGATCCGAGGTCACGATTGGTTTGCCAGGGGAGGTTATTATTTTTGCTGTTTCGTGCTTTCCTGAGATTTGAGGCATAATGTTTCTAGGAATGTTACCTGGAGGTTGTATTTGATTGCCAGTCTGGTGCTGAGAATTGTCTTTGAGCTGAAGCATAAAGCCATTGGACATTTGGTGAATGGAGAGCAAGTGATGTTCAAATGTGGCTATGAAAAATCGACGTCTTTCCAGCTTAAAATGTTTAATGACGGGTTACATCCAAAATTTCTATTTGGAGTAACAAAACGTCTGTAATGAATGAACTTTTCTATGAATGATACAATTCTATAATTTGGATTCAATGCAATTTAAAGTAAAGTAAAGTGACATGTATTTTGTCAGTTATGGTTACCCATAACCGAAATGTGACCTCTGCATTTAACCCATCCTTCGTGAGGAGTTAACACACACTGCAAGTCGTGAACACACACACACTCCCGGAGCAGTGGGCAGCTATCACTGCAGCGCCCGGGGAGCAATCGGGGGTTAGGTGCCTTGCTCAAGGGCACTTCAGTTGCTACCTGCCGGCGCTGGAATCGAACCAGCAACCTACTGATTACAAGCCCGACTCCTTAACCAGTAGACCACAACTGCCCCCAGATGCAATTTGCATTTAAAATGAAAAGTACAGCCATTGGTATGGCTATGCTGTATTGTTTGGTATGTTAACTTGGCCAGTTGAGTTTAAACTGACTGTTATATTAAGAATACCTGTTGTCATATTCTCTATTTATTTGTATATTGTCCTTCAGGTTCTTCCAGCTCCTGAGGGAGACAACTCCCACACTGTCTTTTATCCGGGATTACAATACCTCTTGAATAGATTGAACTAACTCTGGGAGAGTCTTCTGTCAGGAGATCTGGCTATAGTCACTCTTGTGTCTGCGTGTTTGCCAGAGTCAATAAGCATTTTCACTTGTTCATCTCCCTCTCCAGACTGGATCAGCTTTATGGCATGTTAAGAGCTAATAAGTTAAAGAAAACTTCACACACTGTCTGCATGAAGGAATTCCAGCACATGCTAACGCATTCCTTAAGACCAGGGTTATATTCTACAAAACTGGTGCTTTTTCCAGTCGTTTTTAAAATACAGTTTTGTGCAATTTCTATTAGATAAACAATGTGTTTAAATGTTAATAAATTCTATTGTGCCATTTTAAGATATATTTATATATGTCATATTTTTAGATTTTTATTAATTACGCCTTCAGGAAAATAATTGGGTTGACAGTTTCACAAATTACAAGCTGAATTTAAAGATACATATACTTCATAAAAAGAGAGAAACTTTTCCACAGTATTTTCACTTGTCACTACTCTGCCAAATCACTGACATTTTAGAGAAAAGTAAGTAAAATGATTATAAAACTTGGCATTAAGGTTTTAAATAGTTTACTTTTTCAAAAGAAAAAATATGATAGTAACAGGGTTGACACAAAGTTTGAACACATCTTTATGCATGACTTGTGTACCTCTTTGTGTCTGCGTTTTTATTGCTTATTTGCTGTAGTGCATTAATATCTATCCATAGACATTGTCTATGAAACCTAAAATACCAAGATGGGTGGTTCAACTTTGTCTTCACAGACTATAAACCATGTAAAAGTAACTGCTATCAAAAGCAGCTCTATTCATATGGCAGATTTGACTAGATACTTCATTCCACTAGGGTCCCACATCACGCTGGTGTCTGTCCATTGATTTAGTGGCTTCCCTCATGTGTGTGTCAGGGGTGGTTGGTGAACAGGCAGGAGTGTGTGTGTGTGTGTGTGTGTGTGTGTGTAAAAGAGTATGTCCTGCACCTGCAGAGCTACGTCAGTGGTGTGGTAGTCTTGGGGTCAGAGATGGCAGGCAGGGTATCTGTTTAATGTCCCGGTGAGCAGCCCTAAATTTATGAATTTGGGGAGAGGGGGAAATGATAATGTGTGGGAGAGGAAAGGATAGCTCATGCTTCTGTCCTCTTTCTTCAGTAAGAATTTCTCCTTTACATTCTTCCTCCACACACAGAAGCAAACAGTTTTACTTCTGAGTCATTACTGGGACAGTGATGTGCATATAGAGATTGTAGTTTAAACACAATGAGAAGATCCTCCTGCCTCCCACAAATAAAGTATCACAAACTCACAGGTGGAGCCATTTCTTGTAATCATCTCCTTCCATGTTAAAGGAATAGCTCACCCAAAAATGAAATTAATGGACATTTATTATTTGCTCACCATCATGTTTTTCTAAACCCATATGCTACAGAAATACAAAATTAGACATTTTTGAACAATCTGGAATCTTCACATAGCTGTTTTGTATGCAACATTTGGTTTATA
>JAZGTK010005837.1:0-21756 GCA_036877625.1 Ambastaia sidthimunki
ATCTATCTATCTATCTATCTATCTATCTATCTATCTATCTATCTATCTATCTATCTATCTATCTATCTATCTATCTACATAGATTTTTTCTTTTGCATCAAACTAATTACATCAGCAAGAGGCTTTGGTCCAGGAGTAGGTGTGTGTGTTTAAGTGTCTTTCTATCGACCGGAACTGCCAGGTGTGTGTGTGTGTTTTTGTGAATGATCCTGTATGTCATTGTGTACTGAAGCCTGTGTGTTTGTGTGAAGTGTGTGAAACACTGATACAGCGCTGGGCTCATTAAGAAGCTCTAGTGACTGGGCTGGGCTCTGCTCCAGGGCCACATGTTTCTCCTGTGCTGTGCTCGGCTATTTCTGTCTGCCGTGTTTGGTTTGGATTTACACTCTGCTGCACTCTCAAGCTCTTTGTCTTCTTTCATTCTTGCTTCGTTTAGAGCCGATGTGTTTGTATTAATTCAACAGACACGGTAGCTAGTTTGTGCCTTTTAGTGGTTTGATCACTATAACGTACAGGTTTGTCCTTGATTTGACTTTACTGAAGAAACAATGATGCTTGATTACTAATTAATGTTCTGGGGTTTAATTTGTGTGTGTGTGTATGATTTTGCGTTTTTAGCCTTTACAGATTTACATTGTCACGTGGCTGATGCTGTGTGTGTTATGTGATTGTCGTTTTCCAACACTGTTTGTTTGTCACGAGGGCGTTTTGGGGGTTCCGTGTCCCCTTAAGTGGCCAAAGTGTGTCTGTGTGTGTTTTTGCACCTGAATCATGACCACTGGGACGTGTCAGGTGAGGTGTAGTGAAGGTGCGAGAGGTGTGTGTGTGTGTGTGAGCTGCTGCAGATGTTTGGATGAGTTTGAAGAATCTGTGTGTGATTTCCTACAGGGTATTTACACTGTGTGTGTGTGTGTGTGTGTGTGTGTGTGTGTGTGATGTGGGGCATTGGGAGTGTGTGTTTGTGTGTGAGGTGAGGGAGCATTAAAAGAGGGGGATGTGTTTGCTCATGCATTTGTGTGTGTGTCTCTCTGAGGGCTTCAGTCTGGATCTTCTCGAATCTCTGTAGAAGATCTGCTCTTTTTGTGTCTCCTCTCAGTCCCCTTTTTCCAACAGTTTAAAGTAACAAAAACACACAAATTTTTTTTTTGAATGTTCTAGGAATGTTCAAAACGTCCAGTTTGTTAGACGTTGTATTAACATTACTGCTTTGATATAAGACTGTTATTCAAACATTTTGTAGAATCAGTTTTTAATACGTTCCTACTAAAAACGTAGGAATATTTTTAATAAATTATATATACCATTAAAAAATCCTACTAACATTACTGCAAAAATGTTTTTGAAAACTTTAAATGGACTTTTAGGGGAATGTTAGCCAATGTTCTAAGAACGTTCCCTGTTAGTGCTGTTCTGTTTCGTTTTCGTCGCTGTTCTGCCGCTCATCTTCAGACACCTTGTGTATTTGTTTCACAATACCTCTCCATAGATACAGATAGATACCGCATCTCTCACACAGATCACATGACCGAGCTTTGCTATCAGCCCCTTCCTCTGAGAAAACTCAGGGTTGCCGTGGGGACAAGAATCCTTCTGGCAGATTTTGGGAATCGGAGGCAACGTTACCATGGCAGAACGAGAGCTGGAGTCTGGGGAAGGGGCACACGGCTGTTTAAAGCACTTGTTGTTGTAGCTGTTATCGTTTTGATCGTTTGTTCGTAGTTGTTTTTTTGTTTTCAGCTTGTTCGTTTGTCTGCCTTATGGTTTCTTACCTTATGAGACAACAAAATCAAACTAATATAACTAATCTATTAATTCGAAATATCTGATCTAAAATTTGATTAATCTGAAAGATAAATAGACCTTTTATGGCGAAGACAATGTATGCAAATATAAAAGATAGTGTATAAAAATATAAAATATAAAAGGGTGTATTTAATATATTGAGCTTAATATTGTATATGGCAGTTGTCAACTCCTTAACAACAGTCCTTCATTCATATAAAATGTAATTTAACATGCTGAGTTTGGAAAAATAATGACGGTCCATCCAAAAATGGTGGTTTGTTCACTAAATATTAATTTAATATTTATCATGCTACCCAGACATATCGAACAAACTTTACATTCGTCACCGCCACTTTTCCCAGGAAACACATGTACTGATAAAATCTATAACTTAATAAATGCACTGGAAGTCACTTCTAAGCCAAATGCATAAATCAAAATTGTCATCAGATTGTAAACAGTCTGTCTTGTTTGACTAAAGTTTAGAGATAGAAAAATGATAGATGATGTTTTAAAACATCTTAATCCGTATTGATTAAACACGGACCAGCTGGCCACTGTTTTTATATTAGCTTTCAAAGGACCATCTGTTTTTGTGCAAGTAGATAGTAAATCTTTTCCAAACAGAAGTCTGGCTGGGTCATGGTGATTATGGGACACAAAGTGCACTGAAGACTACAGAAAGCTTTGGGCAACCAGTGAGACATATATGGCAGGAGTCTCCATCTCCAGTGGACCAGACAGACATGGAGAGGAACTTCCTGCAGTGGTGGGGAAAGCAAACAGCGCGAGCAGATGAAAGACAAACAGGGGCTTGTGAGAGACATGAGGAACAGGTCAGACGAGATGTTGGAGGGAGGAAATCAGTGGTGTGTATCTTCAGATAGAACATCATGCATGCAAACACACACACACACACACACACACACTTAAACATGATGGAAATTCTTACGGTGAGGTTCCAAAAGAAAAGTTAGCTGCACACGCTAACATCAGGTGAACTGAAAAAATCTACCAAATATAAATATTATTAGCAAAAAACATACATTTTGTCCATATGACAATCCAGCTAACAAGAAGAACGTTTGTAAGAACGTTTCCATGGTAACAAAAATGTTATTTTGAAACATTCAGTTTTCAGACGTTGTATTAAAGTTATTGCTTGGTTATAAAAACATCAATCATATCATCATGTGATATGATTTTAATGGTAAAGAAACGACTAACGTTACAGTAAGAACATTTTTGATTGACATTTTTGATCTGTGTCTTTAATTTGAATTTCATTTTAACTTCAAATGTTGAAGTATCTAATAAAGTCATCAGCCAACTGTGACAGCTTTATTTACTCACCAAAACAAATTTTTATTTTTCATTATTGATGAGTTTTTGGTCCTTGCATAAAGTGACAAAAAACGGAAGACTGCTAGTATGGACCATGTTTGTTAAGCGTGTGAACCTTCAAAAAGCCTTTTGTTATAGTAAGAATACTATAGAAAATTTTCAGGTGAGGGTCAAGGACACAGACTCATTATTTCTGTTCTGAATTCCACACACATACACACAAAAACATACAAGGTCAAAATGAGGTCTGTGTAAGGTGTAGTGGGAAAACAATAGAGGACAGAATTGTTTTAAACGGAGCGAGTTCATGTTGTGTTATCCAGTGGAAAGGTCTGACAGCAGAGCCAGCCAGTCCAGGAACAGAACAGATGGAAAATTAGTAGAAAGAGAGAGAGATATTGTGAGGGAGGGAGTGGAGGGGGAGGAGCGGGGGGGCGGAGCCATTGCTTTATTCTGCCAATCATATCCAGACTGGGGCAGGCAATGAGAGCTGTGAAGGAGGGCACAAAGCAAGGAAAGAGAGAGAGAGCATGAGAAAGAGAGAGACAGACGGAGATGTATATTCACAGTCCCACGTCCAGTGGCAGAGAACTTGGTCGTGTCAGAATAGCACAGGACAGTCCTGGTCCAAAGTCTGTTTCACGGGGTCTCAGAGCCCAGACTGTGGGCCGGGCAGCATGTCGGACTCTGAAGCTAAAGTGAACTCTAAAAAAGCTGGAATTCGGGCTGCTGTCATTCTGATCGGAATGCTGCACAAATCCCGACGACAAAAGGAGAGAGAGAGAGAGAGAGAGCGGTGGGTGAACTTTTCTCTTCACACCTGTTTATGTTAATCCGTTTCCTCAAATCAGATCTGTAACTGTGATCCAGATTAAGGGTCCTGTGTTGTTATTGGCTTGTGTACTCTGGTTGACCTGCATGACAGGCAGTTGGATCCTGGCCATACAGTGTGTATGTGTGTGAGGTTTATAGCTATGTAGGTCATTGTATGTACACTTTCACACATTTATTGTCATTCTGGACTGTGGAGGAGTCTTGTAATTGGGTCAGTATGTAGTGAAGGACAGATTCGACTAAAGATGTTCTCATTTGTAACTTTCAGCCTGTCAAAAAAGTATCATGTCTTCTTTTCCATAGCTTGGGAGGCGTGTTTTTTATGGTTCTCAGTTATGTGACATTAGTACCAACTTGGTCTATCCTAAAATACCTTAGAATATAGAAACATATAGAAACAGATAGAAAAGTCTAGCGTTGACATACAGTAAGAGTATACAGTTGATGTAGGTAGTAAAGCTCACATATATATATAATTTGTTTTGAGAATTGAATGAGAAATGTTTGGTATCATATTGAAATATCTCACTTTTGTTGGCAAGTCTGAGCACCGCTTAAAATATTGTTGAATCTTCTTAAGGAACTCTAGATAAGACACAGAGATCTAGAGGAGATGAGGGTCACTCAGAGATCAAAATCTTGAAAAATCTCATTGCTGCCTAGGAGAAACAATTGAGACATTCAGGAGAATTTAAATGAAAGCAGATCTCAAACAGAAAAACAGTTGAAAGAGAAAGAGAGAGGTACAGTTGTATAGTTTTAACTCCCCTGGACTAGGTCAACCAGGTCAGATGTTATATAGAGGTAAGCATCAGAGGAGTAGACCACCTATTCATTAACTAGCATTTACTTCTAGTCTGACCGGTCTTCTCTAGTGGCTGTCTGGTCAGTGTTTCACTATCAGCTGACATGATTATAGGAAACAGCGGCCCGAGTGTAAACACTGTGTAATCATTAATTACAAACTGATTTGACTGCACATGCTAACACATTTAAACACACACAGGTGCCGCGCGACTCGTGCTAAGCACACAATGCGGCTTGTGTTCGCCAACCCTGCGGGGGATTTCATTTGCATAGAGCTTATTGATTATTTGCACGGTAACTGGCATCAGCGTGACCCAGCCCAGCTGGAGTTACTGTTTTTATCCGCTCTGATCTGATCTGTACCGTACGTCAGCCGTACGTGAACGGGCACCTTGTGTTTACATTTATGCAAAACGAATCGCATTCAGCATACGCATCAGTATACGCATTCACTGGGACTCGAACCCGTGACCTCGGCGTTGCAAGCGCCATGCTCTTCAGTACAAGCTTTTACAAGCTAAAAGCAGTCCACAGCTGTAAATGTTGTAATGCAAATCACCTTGAATGCTGCTTGTTCTAACGCCAACTTGAGTTTCAGAAGGTTATTGCTCTCTGGTGTTTTAAATGAAGGGTTGATTGCTGTGGTAATTGCATTATGTTCCAGCATGAAATCAAAGGTTTTTAAGCTGGATTCAAGGGGACTTCAGAGAGCAAAACAGCACTGAGTAATAATCAAAGTGTAATTTGTTTTTCTGGGCTGTTGTTAGTCCTCGTTCAAGTAGGAAAATAAAACTGTAAAACAAGTTCTGACAGTGTTTTACAGCCCGCTGGTTAGGCTGGTATAGTTTGCTGTTTAGGAGACCAGCTGAAGATCATCTTGGCCAAGCTTGTGGATCAGCTATACCAGACAACCAGTTTATTATTGGTTTATTTTTCCAGCATCTTTGGCTGGTTGCATAAACTTCCTTAGTTAAATTAGTCATCTAATGTTGTTTGTTTAAGACTGGTCATGACTTTTTTTAGTTAGTTACATAAAAGCTAGATTGTTGAGATCATTTGAAAAGTAATACCGATTAACTCATTGCAAGATGGTCACACTAGTTATTAAGACACAGTCTGAACTTGGCTGTTTTTATGCAATTGGCTCCAGGTAATATATTTTATGTTTGTTTTACGTGATGTTTCTGTTCCATTTGCTTTGGCAAATACTGTGAGGTGAGAGCGGCAACCTGAGTTCATTAAGAACCGAATGCAAATGTTATGCTGTCTTCCTGATTTAGACTGAACTCTAATTTTCTCCACCTCCATCACTCATTTTTCCCGTGATCCTGCATGTCTCCAGCAGCTCATGAACTGTCTGCACTGACTCACTCTGTTTCCAGCTTTATTTTCCTGCAGGAATTTTCACTTTTCTCTTACACATCTTTTCCTTGTGTAATTTCTACCCTTGTGTAACTTATGCTGTGCCATATCCTATCTGTCTGTCTGTTTATGTCTGTCATCTGTCTGTTTAAGCCTGTCAGTTTATGTCTGTCATCTGTCTGTGTCTGCCTATGTCTGTCTGTCTGATACTTGGTCCCATTTGTAAAATTTGCCCTCATCTCTTTTTTTTTTTTTTTTGCTGTGTTGTTGAGAAAACACTTTTGATAAGCAGCTGTTAGAAATTTAAAGCAGTCTGGGCCAAACACACACAGACTCAGTATCCTTTAGGTCAGAGAAAACACAACATTCCAGTTCAGTTTCTCATTCAGTACCACGGACACATCATCAGTGTGTGTGTGTGTGTGTGTGTACTGTACGAGCGAGTCATCAGTGAGTACCTGGAAAACACATGCAGTTCATTTATCCAGAGGAGACTGTAAAACTGACCTGTGGCTGTCAGCAGAACAGCAAAACAAACTGTATATAATACACACACAACATCGTAAAAGCCACCACAAGACAGCCTGACGGGGAAGTGATGGATTACCACGTTCTGATGTCCCTTATCAGGGTGGGAATAGTTTGATCTTTCTTGTTCCGTGTTCTTTGGGAAAAAAAATTCCCAGAGATTAAATTGCGCTGGCTGATGGCGTTATGTATTTGCATGTGTGGTCTGTGTTGTTTTATGTGCTGGGCAGCTTGTGCTCGGCTGTTCTGTGTCTTGCAGTGCTGGGTTGTGAGGGCTGCAGTGGACCGCTGTGATCTGTCACACTTTTCTGGGACTCTACAGCATCACCTCCCCTGAATCGACCGTTTAAAATGCCCAAAATATTACAACGATCTTCTCCGTCATTTGATGTATTACTCTTTTAAATAAAACTCCACAGGTGAAACGGTGCAGTAACTCTGANCATCAGTGTGTGTGTGTGTGTGTGTGTGTGTGTACTGTACGAGCGAGTCATCAGTGAGTACCTGGAAAACACATGCAGTTCATTTATCCAGAGGAGACAGTAAAACTGACCTGTGGCTGTCAGCAGAACAGCAAAACAAACTGTATATAATACACACACAACATCGTAAAAACAACCGCAAGACAGCCTGACGGGGAAGTGATGGATTACCACGTTCTGATGTCCCTTATCAGGGTGGGAATAGTTTGATCATTCTGGTTCCGTGTTCTTTGGGAAAAAAAATTCCCAGAGATTGAATTGCGCTGGCTGATGGCGTCATGTATTTGCATGTGTGGTCTGTGTTGTTTTATGTGCTGGGCAGCTTGTGCTCGGCTGTTCTGTGTCTTGCAGTGCTGGGTTGTAAGGGCTGCAGCGGACCGCTGTGATCCGTCACACTTTTCTGGGACTCTACAGCATCACCTCTGCTGAATCGACCGTTTAAAATGCCAAAAATATTACAACAATCTTCTCCGTCATTTGATGTATTACTCTTTTAAATAAAACTCCACAGGTGAAACGGTGCAGTAACTCTGAGCCTTGTTGAGCTGGATTGTCAGGGGTGAATAAGATTGATTTTTGCACTGAAATGTAGTGCGTAAAAGTGTCACAACTGTTTGGTGAATTCTCCACTTTGTGTTTGATTTATAGTCGACACTCGTTATTGAAATATATAAACAGTTTTATGTGAGATGGTCCATTTGTGTGTGTGTGTGTGTGTTCACTGAACTGTATCTTTAAGTGAAATGAATGAGGTGACTGTCTCTCTTAACAAGTGCTCAGAGATGGTTTCACTGGCAGGTTGTATAAAGACTATTTACAGAGCAGTTGAATTGAGGAGGGTATTTTTAGAAATCACTCTCCTTTTCTTTCGCCCCCCTTTTCTCTGTCTTTCTCTCTCTCTCTCTCTCTCTCTCTCTCTGTCTCTCCCTCTCTCTCTCTCAGAACCCTGTGGCAAGCTCTTTGTCTCCAAAGACATGATTTAGTGATATGGACAAAAGATTAATGCATTTAAAAACCCCAGAGAACTGCAGGTTGCTTTAATAGAGGAAGTGATATCAAAAGCCCTGCTCGGTGCCTGTCTCAATAACCCCCCCTCACCACACACCCACCCATCAAGTCCTCTGTGGTGGTCTGTAAGTGACTCAGCAAGTGTCGGAGAACCTGTTCAGGCAGAAAAGTTTTTTTTTAGCATTTGGTTGATTGAGAACCTTAAACCGATTATGTGCCATTTACAACTTTGTATTTTAGTACAGCTAAAAACTTAAAACTTTAAGGGTTTCCACAAAGTGGAGAAGAATAAACGAGAAGAATGGTTGTTTGATGAAGTATTTTTCTGCAGGTGTACAGCAGTGTGCACAAAAGGAATGAAATAACACTGAAAATAAAGTATAAAATTCATTTTGTCCTAACTGCCTCATTGCCACTCTCGTCCTGCTGGGAGTTATTAGCTAGCTCTGTCGCTATAGGATGTCAGCTGCTGTGCAGTTGCCATAGCAGCAAGGCTAGTCTTGCTAATGTGTAATAGTGGCTGAATGGGTTTATTAATTGAGTTATTGATTGAGGCAAAAGCCAGTAGAATTAAATACAGAGCAGGTGAGAGTCACGGGCCGACCGGTTTCTCTTTCAAATCATGAGTTTCCTTAATAAATAAGTCACAATGTTACTGTTTATAGTTAATGTAAGAACTGGTTTAAAAAAATGTCTTGAACCGGTTGACCTTCAGTTTTTTCTTAACAACTTTAGTACTTGTTTCATGACAACTGAGTTTTTTTCTTTTAGTTTATCAAGAATAATAAAGGTTTAATTTGTCTAAAGAAAATAAACCAAGGCTTTGGTCCAGCACAAACACTTTCCTCTAGCCAGTTTGAATAGTTTGTTTACAAAATTTAAACCAAAAATCAAAACGAAGAACAAATAAATAGAAGAAACTTCGGAAGGACAAATGTTCGGAATCCTTTAATTAAGTCTTATTGAATGGTTTCGCTTGCCGGCCTAATTCTTGTTAGCACAGCAGGGACCAAAAGCTGAGAGGGTTTAAACAGCTCTCCGTATCGATTGTTCCTTTTATATGTGTTAAAACGTTCTGTTTCAGCAGCTATTATTTCCTAATTAAAGTTCCATTTGGAGTTAGAGGAAATTACCCTTTTTGTACAAGGCATTTCAATTTCTGAGCATGTTAGTGCGTTTTATACTGAACACTGTACGCATCTGCGTCTGTTTGATACGCCATGCAAGGCCCACTGGCCAGTGTCCATATTTCTGACTTTCCATAAATAGCCTCTACATATCAATCTACAACACAAAGCTATTGCTATGACCACACTAACTGTTATCAGTACAAAAACCAGAATTCATTTAAAAGACACTGGGCACTTTCCCTCAGTATTACGTCCTCTTCTGCCGCATCATTTCCTGTCACTGATAAAAAGGACTTTCTGTGCTTCCCATGATCCTTTGCTGGCGGAAGAATGATAAAAGATTAGCACAGCATGAGGAGATGTCGGTTTGATTGACAAGTAGAGCTTGGACACTATCATGGCAGTAACTGTGTTGTATAAATAATACAGAGTCCACGGATTGGGACGCGAGTAATGTAGCTGTAAAGGAATAAATCTGACAGTGTTTTATTACTTCAGTTTATGCGAGCAGAACAAATACATTCTGTCCTCGGTGGGTAACAGTTAAATTGCTCTTGGTCCTCATTGGTTGTTTTTAATGGCATTTTTTTTAAATGGCACAATATTAAATCTTTAATAGCTGTGATTTAGCAGCAGTCGGCCATTTGCAATTGGGGATAATAATTCGGTTCATTATGAACTTTCATAACACGCATTTATCAAGACTAAAAATAAACATTTATCATTAGGATTTAATTGTTAGCAGTGACTCGTGAGTGTTTATTGCTAATTATTAAAACAATGTGTAAAAGTTTTCTAAAAGCCCACAGGATGTAAAAGTGTCTGTGTTTGAAGAGATGCTTTGTTCTGTGTTTGTGTATCACGGTTACTCTGTACACACTGTATGTTGTGTTGTCCTCTCTGGTTTATAATAACAGCATGAGGCATGTTGCCGGAACATTATCTAGTCATAATCACTGGCCAGATGTGATTAGTATTGAATCAGGCCTAATTAAAGTGGCAGATATACAGCGTTATGTTGAAACTGAGCTGATGAACACAGAGGACTGGAAATGATCGGAGACAACATGTGCAGGGTGACTGGAGATATCTCAGCGTCCTGGTTCCCTTATGAACTGATAACATTCTAATGAGGCCATAACTGTGATTAACTGTGATTGTTAATTGGGTTTGACCCAGCTAACATTTTTAGGTTGTAAGAACATTTCCCTGACGTTTCTGTTAAGGAACAAAAATGTTATTTTCAAAGCTTTAGGATTTTTTTTATAACTTTTGGAGAACTTTTACAGAACGTCAGCCAACATCCTGAGAACATTCCCTGTGAGCTGGGGAGGGTCGGTGATAACAGATTCATGGCAAGCAGGGTGATAAACACTCTTGAGATGTTACAAAAAAAAAGTTTTAAAACTTCTGTATAATCTATTAATCAATCACAACTTGAAGGCTTTGATTGGCTTTTAAATTCAATGAAATCTCATTGGATTGTTCAGACAGTCTATCTACATCGGTTGCTATAGTAACTATACAAGCATCGGTGTCCTGACATCCGACCGTGGCCATGAACTCAGACGGCCCTTTAAAAACAGAGATTTTTTGCACTGTTGAGATGATCCTGTCAGACTGAGTTACTGTCTGGTATGAGAACAGCACCTCACAGTGCCGTACGGACCTGCAGACAGTGGTATGGTCAGCTGAACATATCCCCCCGGGTGTATTGCCCACCCAGGTAACACTGTCAGAACAGTGGGTAACATTTGCTCAAAGTTGTCTCAAAGTTATCAACAACATTCTTGTAGTGATGTTAGTAGAATTTTTAACGTTATATATTCAAAACATAATTCTTAAGTTGTTAGTGGAACAAGTATTAAAAAATTAAAATATTAAATAACATTCTTGTATATAAACAATAACGTTAAAACAATATCTAAAAAAAAACATGTTTTAATGTTCCTGGAACTTTAAAAAAAAAACATTTTTAACTTTTTTGTTATTAAAGAAAAATGTTAAGGAAACATTCTTACAACATAAAATTTATATCTGGGTTGTACATTTGAGCTTGACGTTGAATATATTTAACCTTAAGAATCGCAACGTGAACATATTTTAGCAAACCCCCAAACCCCCACCACCACCCCCCACCCCATTCTCAACACCCTCCTCTGCCTCTCAGTGTAATGCTGTGTCTGTTAATCTGTCTCCTTCTGCAAAGTGAGACTGATGGAGTCGATGATGCTGTTTCATTAGCAATCAGTGTTTTACCCTTGAGTCAGAATGCTGATTCATAAAACACCAATAGTGGTGTATCCAGTAACACAAGAATTAACCACACAAAACACGCTGTGTACATTAAATCATGTTTATTTTAACTTGTGTAGTTTTGTTCATGGTTCTCGAACAAAGGGGTGGGTCGCACAACCCCCTGCTTGCTCTTTCTCTCAGAAACATACATTTTGGTACGAATCACTTTGTACGAATTCATACGAAATCGTCACCATCTAAAATAGTTACGTTTTCTCGTGAAAAAGTCATTTTGAGTGAAAATTAATATTTGACATTTCTGATTACAACCTTTTAACAATAACAACCAAAATATGGGAATTGTTTTCTCACTTTTAACAGTCGATAACTATCTTAACTGTACGTGATTATATGCTTTGTTACAGTTTATTGTTTAGCAGTTTTTCCTCCTGCAGTTTCCCAGAATAGATCCTGCAATTACATTTGGGGTCACGGACCACCGGTTGAGAGCCACTGCCGTACGGATCCGCTTTCTCCCTTAAACTGAGACCCATAATAGCAGCTGAAGCAAGAGGGGTTTGGTTCTGATGACCCAGCTGAGAAAAATGTACCGCGTGGTGTAGAGGTGAATTTGGGACATGGCTGGTGGTTTTCCTACAGGACTCCTGGTGTCCTTGGACCACGATTTCGCAAGCAGCTGCCGTCATGGCTGGATGTTTACTGAAATTTTCCCTTTAAGAATGGAAAGCAGACGTTCAGACACACTCACGCATGTCTGTTTGGGTTTGGGGCTGTAAATGCTTCTGTATGCCGGATATATTTCACTAGGAAAAAATGTACAGATGTTATCACAATACATTACCATCATCTGTGTTCCTTTCATCTACGGTGATATGTTAATAACTGCCAGGTCATCTGTCCACGACTCCTGGTGCAATGAAGGCCAGAATAACTGCAGGGAATGAAAAAGCAAATTTGCTGTGTCACTGCATTACTGCTGAATATTATTTATCTATGTAGATCCAAACATCAGAGACCAGCAGTGATTATCCCTCCGTTTGGTATCTTATATAATTTAATATAACATTGTTCATTACATATCACATTTTCTGAACGAATGTCAGAATGTCAAAGCACTAAACAAGTACAAAATCTGATCACATCACATGATCCATGTGATCAGGGCTTGATTTGAAAACGAGGTTTCGAAAAGCTTCAGTAGACACAAAGAGTTAACATGGTGACACAAGTTTTAATTTAAAATATTCTTTATGTCAAACGTTTGTGGTTTTTATATTTAAAATATAACTTTGCTTTAAAATCTCATGTATGCATAGATGAGAGATTTTGTGTCTCCTCGTGTGCTCTCAGATGGTTTTGGAGTGTAATAACTGTGGACTCACATCTTAAGTCCAGACTGTCTGTGAGGACCAGGGTTTGCCCACCTGACTCATTTTAACCTCTGATTTCAAGCAGCCCCTCTCTCATTTGTCTTTGGCTGAAAGAACTGCTTTTAAAATGCGATCATGTTCCGGCTTGAAACCTTAATGCCTTTCCGTACAGCTCGCCCCCTCCCCTCCGTAACTCTCTCTCTCTCTTTTGACCTACAGCAGTTTGTCTGTAGTTGTCTGTAGCTCTGCATGGCCAGTATTTGTTCTTGTTATGTCTCTGTGCAGATAGCGGTCCAGAAGCAGACATGAAGAATAGTTATTGTTTTTTTTAGTCCTCTAGTGTTTCATTCAGTCTTTGGAGGTAGAACCATATTGTATTCAGCAGACCTGTGTGTGTGTGTGTRTGTMTGTCTGTCTCTGTGTSTSTGTGTGTGTGTGTGTGTGTCTGTGTGTGTGTCACTGTGTGTGTGTCACTGTGTGTGTGTCACTGTGTGTGTGTCACTGTGTGTGTGTCACTGTGTGTGTGTGCACGGGTGGGTGACTAGCCAAATGTTCTCACAATGGCTTAACAAACATGCCAAATAATCTTAATAATTAATCTTAATAACTGAAAATGTAAAAATGCATTGAGGGTTTGTGTGAGGTTTGGTTTTAAGTGTAATAATTAAGGAATCTATTTTTATTTGACCTAATCCTTAAAATGCCTTTAGTTGGTGTAACTTAGTATAATCAGTTTTTAAGTCATATTTCTGAATTCAGTTAAACTAGTTCATTTAATTGTTACATTGTGAAGCATGTTTTTAGTTTAGCTGTGGGGGAAGAAAAATGCCTAGTATATAAACAATAGCCAATAGAAGGAGCCCTTGTGGATAAATGATAGAAATGCAAATGTATTTGTGTGTGTGGGTTCGAGGGCAAGTCTTGTGTTGCTAACAACTAACAGCTAAGTGTGTGTTTTACAGGAAACAGGAGCTGCTGACCATCTCTAGTGTGCCTCTAGGAGAATGCCCACCCTCGCCCCCCCGCACTGCTCCCCCCACTATGAAGGTGAGTGTTGTGGTTTGTGCGCTGCTCTCCTGGCTGCTTTTAGGAGGTTGTAAGAACGTTTCCCTATTGTTTCCTTTATGTAACAAAAACATAAGAAATGTTATTTTGAATATTTTAGGATTGTGCAAAACATCCCTGTTCTTTAGACGTTGCATTAATATTATTGCTTGGCTATAAACGTTATTCAAACATTTATTCTGAAACGTTAATAAAATGTTCCACTAACAACTTAAGAATAAAGTCTTTGATCTATGATACATAACATTAAAATGTTCTGCTAACAGTACTGCAAGAACGGTTTTGCTAACTTTTTAGACAATGTTCTGAGAACGTTCCCCGTTAGCTGGACCTGCACTGAATTAACCTTCAGCTGCAGGTGACCTTTGTAACACTGTATCTCTGACCCTTCTTCAAGAATTATCAACATGCTCTTACATAATCCGTCTGACTGATGCAGACACGCACATGAATGTCTTTAAGAAAGCTTGCGGTAATGTGACACAGATATGTGAGCTCTGCTGGAGGTATAACTTCTTATTCAAGGTTACCCCTGAATGTAATTCGAATTCTCTCAGACTAAGAAATCTATTTTCCCTGTGCATTAAGGTCCCATTGAGCTCGCACCGTGTCTCTGTCTCCTTTATATTTACAATGGTCTCAAGAGGCTAAAAAGATTTTCTGTCTTGTTTAAAAGTGCTGCACCGAGTTCACAGATGAATTGCATGGTGGGCTTGGAGCCATGCCAGTGTCACCTTGAAATGAGACACACTTGTGGAGCACCAGAGAAGAAGAGAGAGCGAGAGGGAGAGAAAGAGAGAGAGAGGGAGGGGAGAGGTGAAGCTGTTAGGCTTGTTATTAAGATGATAAAACATGAAGTCACAAGCACTTTAGTCAGTGCTGTAATTATAAAGGTCATTTTTAATACACACTGATGTTTCAAAAAACCCCAGTAATGAGTGTTACTGTTTCTCTGTTATTTATATATATCAAGTGTAGGTTTGTGTGACTTTTATCATCCTTGTAGGGACCCACAATGGTAAAAAACAACACACAACCCACTCAAACACTCACCCACTCGCAAACCACATGCAAAGACTCCATTAACACCCGTGTTGGGTGTAAACACGCAGCTGTGAGGTAGCACGTATTAATCTGTCTGCGTGTATGCCGGCGTATTTCAAGATATAGATTTATGTCTCCTTCACACTGTTGAAGGGCCACTCCCAGTGTAAACCCAGAGTTTGCAGAGGAAAAGAGGAAAACGAATACAGCGAGTGTGTGTGGATGATAAGCTCTCCTGCACAGCTACTGGTCAAACACCAAACAAATTCAAAGGACAGAAAGAAAAGAAGAATTAAGGGTGTAAAGGAGAACTCCATAACTTGCAGACGTGCTGGTAGAACCAGTTCTAGGGTGTGGAACCAAGCGGACTTGACCTCTTCCTGTTTAATGTGCCTGAAAGAGTTTGCATAGAGGAGCACAGATAATCAGAGAAGAGAGGTATGTTATCACGCAGACACTTCATCGTGTGACAGCGAGAACCGGAATGCCAGAGGCTTTAGAACCTGCGCGTGTTGATTAAGGTTCTGCGGAGGTTTGCGTGCGTACGCGAGGCGAGTTGCATTAGAAACGTCGCAGCAGGGAGCTGGTGAGACAGCAGTTCATTCATTCTCCGGCTAGTGTCTGATTGTGCACGAGCAGAAATGCTTTATGTAATGTTTGTTTATCAGCTTGCCTTGGGCTGTGTCCCAAAAACACATTTTACTATCCCACTGGCTCCATTTATGTACACATTTATACCTCGAAACTGCATTGTGAGGAAAAAAATATCTTGGCATATTCAAGTTAACAATATTTACTTTCTTTTTTTAGCACTTTAATGCATTGTAAACGTGGTTTAATAGCGTCTATCAAATTTCAAGGGCTTTTTATGTCAAATAAAGAACAGTTTGGTGGTTTGGTGGTTTATTGTAATGTGGGTGAAGCTTTAGAGATCCAGGATAAGGCTGAAGAGGTGCTAATCTTAGCTGGAACGACAGACAAGTTAACAGGTTGTTGTGGTAGATAAGGACTGTCCTCTGCATAAGCTTGCTGTGACACCACTGTGACAATTTAAGACAAAGTATTTTTTAAATGTTTTTTAAAGTTTACAAGGTTATTTTGAAAGTTTTTCATATATGATATATAATGATATATAAACATTCCTCTAACAATACTGCAAGAACATTTTTAGATAACTTTGAGAGAACTTTTAAAGAAAGTTAGCCAATGTTCTGAGAACGTTGCCTGTTAGCTGGAATGTGCTCTCACACAAACTGATGCAGGCTGTTGACTGGTGACTCAACAGAGTTTGATTGTAAATATATTTATATATTTATGTATACACTCAAAACAAGGTGCCATAGAAGATCCCTTTTTGACTGTATGGTTCTATAAAGAACCTTTAACATCTGTACAATCTTTCTGTTTCATAAAAGGTTCTTTGGAGAAATTATAAAGGTATAAAAGACTATATATGGTATAAAAGACTTTGGAGACTATAAAAAGGTAACAAAGAAATTGACTGAATGGTTCTTGGAGAACTGAATGGAGAACCAAAAATAGTTCTTCAATTGCGTTAACTGTTAAGAACCTTTAAAGAAAGTTTTTGTGTATATATAAAAGAAGATTTTACACATTGGTTATCTTCCTTCTTTTATTAAGTGTGCTTCTCCTCCAGTGTTAAGCAGTAGCTGTCCATCGCTTGTGTTTTGTTGATGGACTATTGGTGGTCTGGATTTCTCAAGGTTATGTGGGTAAATGTGTCTCTGCTGGGCTGCACTTTGTTGACATTGTGAAGCTGAGTTGCCCTTGGATCCACATAAGGTTAAACATTAACCGCTTTGCATTGACTCTCTCCCACCTGCATCTCTTAAACTCCATCTGATTACTCGTAGGATTAAACTAAGAAGAACTAGTCTAAACACAATGAGATGTTTTTGGAAACTGATACCTCTAAATAACTAGCGGGTGTTTTCTCCAGAGGTAAGAGACAATGCTTTTTATCTGGTTCAGTGGAAACATTGTACTAGTTAATGAGAAATAGCTGAGATTAGAAATAACTTGTTTTTATAAGCCCTTCAGGTCAGGTCTAACAGGGAATGTTTTCAAAACGTTGGCTCATGTTACCTTAAAGTTCTTTTAGAGTTATCAAAAACACTTTCACTATAATGTTACTATAACTTTGTTGATATGATATATAATATTAAAAATGTTGCTCTAAAGTTGTTAGTGGAACAAAAATCTAAAAGTTTAAATAACATTTTTATAATCAAGCAAAAACGTTAATAAAATGTTATTTTGAATGTTTCTAGGAAACATCTAGGACATTCTTTGTTACTTTTTTGTTATTTATGGAAACATTGGGGAAACGCTCTTACAATGTTAAATTGTTAATGAGATGAATGCGGGGAATTTTCTAATGCATTGTTTAAAATGCTAATATTTAAACTCTAATGGTTGCTCAAACCATAAATTAAATGCAGGTTAGTCTGATGAAGTTATTGTGTATATGAGGAAGTTCTGGGGCTTTGTTAAATCTGCATGAGGAATTAATAGTATAGTTATTAAGTTATTCAACATGCTTTGAGCATGTCTCAAGATTAACCTGCATCGCAAAGTGCATTTGTAATATATTGCAGTGGGTTACTGGACATTTTTTATTTTGTTATTGTTGATACAGGGAGGTCTTGTTCCTCTGGGCTGTGTGAGTTGGACGGGTTTGTGTGTAATAATAAGGGTGTGTAAGACTAAAAAGCTTTTTCTCTTTTTGTTTGGCATGAGCTGCAAATCCATTCAGTACCTTTAAATGCCTCACAGAACTCTGTGTCCTAATGAGGGCTGATAACATCAGGTTATACACCACCAGTGAGATGCTTAAAACATTTTGAGCTGAATTTGTTTTATGTGAGATTTATTATGTGTAAAATGTTTCCTTTTATGAAAAAAATAAAGTTGTTTTTTTTTAAATGGTGAGTTAAAGCTGATTATGAAGATTATCAAACAGTGTCCAGCCTACAAGAAACTACATGCTAAAATATAAAATAGTTTTGATTTGTTTTATCATTTTTTGCTGCATTATTTTTGTTACTTATTTCTTTTATAGTTTTGATGACCGGTATTATACTGAAACATGTAAAACAGTAATAATATTAGACAATAGCAATGAAAATAAAAACTCAGGCCATCTAATTAATGTAAATATTACTCAAATCCATGTTGCTTTAGACATTTGAATATCTACTAATCATAATTTACTGTTTTTCGTCTGTTTTTCGTCTAGTCCGCAGAGTTCTTCGACATGTTGGAAAGGATGCAGGTAAGATTTCTCCTCTCATCATCTGCCCTACAGTAGCTGACTTTTGAGTGTGCATGGTGTCATTATAACACCAATCCTCTAGCCCTCCTGTAATTTTGTACTTTAGCTGTACGAGAGCGTTGTGCTGTGTAATATGCTAATATAATAATCACAGTGCTGTTTGTGTTTTTGTCCTTGAGTGTTTCCTCACCAGCGGGATGCTGTCTGCACTTACCCTGAATGAATAATCACACATCTGAGCTCATTTTAAAACTCATTGATTGCTTCGCCACTTTCTCTGTGGTCAGTCTGGGGGTGGGGGTTTGGAGGGGGCCCCTCCCAGGAGAGACCCAGCTGACAGTTTTAGATTGTAAGAACGTTCCCGTAATGTTTCCATTAAGTAACAAATATGTTACATTAAAAGTTCTTGGAATGTTCAAAACGTCTTTTGTTTTTCAGACGTTTGTATTAACGCTGTTTAAACATTTAATTCTGTAACGTTTTTAAAACATTCCACTAACAACGTAAGAATAACGCTTTTGATATATGATATGTCAAAAAGTTCTTGTATTGTTGCTGCAAGAACGTTTTTGATAACTTTGAGAGAATGTTAGCCAACATTCTGAGAACGTTCCCTGAGAGAGGGTCTGGGGAAAGGACTGTTA
This sequence comes from Ambastaia sidthimunki, assembly GCA_036877625.1. Classification (NCBI taxonomy): domain Eukaryota; kingdom Metazoa; phylum Chordata; class Actinopteri; order Cypriniformes; family Botiidae; genus Ambastaia; species Ambastaia sidthimunki. The sequence continues at coordinate 18,958 of JAZGTK010005837.1, forward strand.
TATACACTGGTGTGATTGTGTTGTTGTGTGTGTATGTACGTAGTGTGTGTAGATGATGCACTGCATGTTGCTAAAGAACAGCTGATCAATACACTGTTGAGGAGTGTGAAATCTCAGTCAGGTGCTATTAAACGGCTGATCTTCATGTTCATATGAGTGACAGATCGATCCCAGAGTTTGACTGAACACCTGATGTCTCTCTTCAGTGGGTCAGACGTACTTGTGCTGTTCATCAAAGATGAGGGTCTTAAGCCCTTTGAAACTAGACATTGTGAAAGTTTCCCACTGAGCGAGAGATTTTACCTTTGTCTCAGTTGTTTTTTGGACTGTCAGGTCAAAACAATACATGTTGCAGTTGTAAAAATATACCAATTAGCTTTATTTTGCAGTAGTAGAATTAACCGTGGTGACTGTTGTGGTTTGTGTTGGAGGAAACTATGGTTATGATGGTTTGTTTTTAAAAAGAGGAATTATTTTGAGTCAGGCCTTCGGGTCGTGTGCGTGATATTTAAAATCGAGAGAAAATGACATTTACAATTCATGTAACTAATACAACGATCTATTTCCTAGTAAAACAGGAAAAGTGCGAAAGTGCGTAAATAATCCAGGATGGGTTTGTATTTATCACAGATTGATTGGATCGTGAAAATGGGGGAGTGGCTAAAACACTCATAAAAGGAAAGAAGTCTTAGATGCGGAGTTTAAAAAATAAAGTTTTTTCTTGGAAATTACATGCACTGATTAATATGTATTATAGAAACATTTATTATAGGGTTAAGTTTGGTTATATGTTGACTGTAAACACAGGAGAGCTTTACAAACCATCAGGTTTTAATGTTTTGGCGTGTGTCATTGAAATCTGCTCTTTTTGCTCTCTTCTGCTCACCTGGATCACAACAGATTCCCAAAACTGAGGAAACTAAGAGATACAAGGTTTGACTAGTTCAGAGTGTGTGTGTGTGTTCTGTGTGGAAATGCATGCAGAAGAAATGTATGTATGTCATAGTTTTCTCTCTGAAGATTTGCTCAGTGTCTTTGTGACCTTCACATCTCAATCATTGTTTGCAATCATTTTAAAGTCTACATGTACATGTAATTTCGTGATATAAAGGTCAGGCTTTACTAAAGGTCGTGGCAGAGTCCTAATGCAGTTTAAACAAGTCCATGCGTTATCCCAGCCAACAATTTTATGTTGTAAGAACTGTTCCAGTAGCTCAACTGGTAGAGCATTGCGTTAGCAGTGCAAAGGTTGTGGGTTCGATCCCAGGGAACACAAATACTGATAAAAAAAAAGTATACCTTGAATTTACTGTAAGTCGCTTTGGATAAAAGCGTCTGCCCAAATGAATAAATGTTGTAAATGTTTTTTATTAAGTAACAAAAACCTTAAAATTGCTATTTTGAAAGTTATAAGAATGCTCAAAATGTGCAGTTTTAAGACATCATATAAATTTTAATGCTTAGTTATAAGAACATTATTCAAACATTTTTTTAATTCTGCAGCGTTTTTAAAACATTCCACTAACAACTTTGGAATAATGTTTTGACGTATATGATATATAACATTAAAACAGTGAGAACGTTTTTTGATAACTTTAAGAGCATTTTTATAGAACGTTTTATAGGCAATGTTCTGAGAATGTTCCTTGTTAGCTGGGATAGTTCAGATAAGATAATAGGAGTACAAGCTAAGAGCAGTTAGACAGTCTGCAGTTTTTGTTGTTGCTGTTTCTGTCGATCATGTTGTGTGGAATTCTGATCCTGCACTGGAATGTTTTTACTGAAACATAGGGTGATATGTGCTGTTTTGTTTCATTGTGTTATCCAATAAACTACTTCCTTTTTTCTTTCAAACAGGATGACTACATTCCTTACCCCCGGATAGAGGATGTGAGTTGATAACACACACAAACACTTTTTAACACTCTCAAACTGAAAATTAAATCTAGTTCTGCATTATAGTACTGTTGTATTGCCAAAAGATTTACTTTTAAAGAAACAAAGAAAGACTTGTGGCCCTTTAGACAATAGTAATTGAATTAAAGTTATCTGTATTCAAGTGTATACCTAAAAGCTAACTAAACTAACTTAGCTTTTAGCACCTAAAATGTGTAGTTATCTTTTTCCGTAAAACTTATCAAGATATTGATGACTCATGTTGCACTACACAAATTTTGCCCAATCAGATGTTTCCTAAAATGAAAATGTCTCCTCCCCCAACACCACCTGTAACTGATTAGCAAGTAACAAATAATGTTTTGTGAACAAAGCATTTTGGCAATTAAAAAAATTAATCAACCCTTCTATACGGCATGGCCAAACTTTCTGTTTTAATAGGAAATTACACAATTGCAACCAATTTTGGCTTATCCAACCCTTTATTTCTCTGTTTCATGTCTAGGTTTTGGAGAAGGGTGGCCCCTACCCTCAGGTGATTTTACCTCAGTTTGGGGGCTACTGGATTGAGGATCCAGAGGCCCCGGTCGGGACGCCCACGTCCTCAGACAGCAGCTTCTGTGAAGAGGAAGATGATGGTCTGAGTCCTGGTGGTGGAGGTTTTGGGTTCAGGCTGGAGAGTAACAGCACATTAAGAGCTTACCGCAAACACTTCCTGGGAAAGGTGAGGATACACTTCAAAATGCTGACAGGGTCCAAAAATACTTGTTCGAGTCCCAATAGACTTTTTTATTTTTGTATTATTCTCACCAAGGACAGAATATTTGTGTCCTTGTGTAATATTCAGAAATATATGTGTAAATCTGGCAGAAATATGAATTCAAATCTGGCTTTAAAGCTGTA
>JAZGTK010005838.1:0-21755 GCA_036877625.1 Ambastaia sidthimunki
CTGAACTTTTGTATTACAAAAAAAGCAACATAATATTATTAAAAATTTAAATAAAGATTTATAAAGAAACAAATAAATAAAGAATAAAGATTTTTTTCAAAATGGTTGTTTTGAAAATGGAGAGTAAATAATAATGTCATTTGTATTACTGGATGAATTGTATGTTTAATATTGAATGATGAAGGTGTTTTGGTGCAGCAATATTTGAGGCAGTTATTATCATAACATTTTGAATGTTATGATTGGAATGTTATGATTTGAATATGTGACTATATGAGTAAAACTTTGTGCAGCCGATTTTTTTTCAGAATAAGTAAATGTATCTTATTCGTGTGCATATTTTTGTAATTCGCTTCAGTCAGCTTAACACAGAACATGAGAGGACGGTCAAAAAACACGTTCATGGTCACATTTTTCTCACATTCTCGTAATGTACAACCCTGGACGAGCCACGTTCATCATTAACTACAGTTTAGCCTCAAAATACAGGGACTTCTTGTCGGCTCTTGTTGGCTAATCTAAACATCCTGGACTAAATGAAGGTTACGCTTATTCCAACACTACGATTTGCATTTGGTTTACTGTACCAGACACTGAGTTTAAAGTCTCTGACAGTGTTTGAAATATGAACAATGTGCTTCCCTTCGGTTTGGATTCAGAATATATCAAATAATAATGGATTCAAAAAGATCTACAGATTCTTAAAGTATTTCTAATGTAAATAATACAGATGGAACTAGTTTGTTGTGTCTTGTGAAATATCTCTTAGTCTATAATAACAATCAGTATATGTCTACCAGTATGTCTCTGATTTACTTAAATGTTACTTAGTAATTTCTGTTAATCTTTGAGCCTCATACCTGCATACAGTAATACAGTCTTGTATTTGTAGAATACAAATACAGGTCTCTTAACACACACAAAAACTCATTCCCAGACTGTTGTGATCTTTTTTTTTTCAGACAGACAGGCCTGTCTTGTTTAATATTGTCTCATGCTGAGACACATCCGAGTTTATGAAGAACCGGACGCCACCTCAGGCTGTAACTGTATCTTGGTGCGCCACAAAATTCCTTTTGTATCGTCCTCTTATTTATACTACATAATATATGAGAAAATCATCTATCTGGACAGAATTAAAACCTCCTCATGAATACTGTGGCTTGGATGGCCGTGTCATCGCTGTTATAAAACACTGTAGAGAGAAATATGTGGACTTAGAAGCAGAAAGAGCCCTTTTGTCAGTCAAGGTTTCTGTGTGTACAAGTTTCCCTGTTTGTGCTGTTTAGCGAGGTTAAGCAAACACAGAAGATCTCCGAGGTCTCACTGTTGGGCTGTGGGCCGTGACAGCCATGTGACGTGTGTGATGTCACTAATCACAAAGACGGCACCAGAGTCACCTGGTAGCTCTTAACTCTGGGTCACACTCTCAAGTGTCAGAAAAACACGGACGGGAGGGGTTGGAATCTGCTGTGAAGCAACACTGCCTCACTGGTGGGGAACCAACTTATATGATAGTGTTGCTCAAAGTTACAAGTTAATGGCATCAAATCTCTAAAAGGTAATCAGAATAAACCACAATGTGGACTAGATAGTGTAGTCAGATACTCAAAAGTGAGACTTTTTGTAGATTGACGTGTTTATCAGTTGTTATTTGATCTAATGATCAAAGAAGTTCCATTAGACTGACTTGGTTGATTGAAAGTTTTTGTGCCTGTATGCTCTGTATTCTTGCGTAACTTAAAACTTTTTGGAAAGCTCTTGGAAAAGAGGCCGTTGATCCTTCACACAAAAACCTTTTGGAATGACTTGGGAAATCTTGGAATTGAATCTGTTATTTGCATCACAAGGATGGTTTACCATTGAAGTGTTGAGTTTCCAGTTAAAATGTGATTGAGCTGTAGGTTTCTGGCTCTGAGACTGCTCGAGACACGCCACACATATGGAGAAAAGCTGACACAGGTGTCTGTGTTTGAAAATTGTCCACAGTGGAGAAATAAAAAACTAAACCACCAATTTTGATCATGGGAACTATCGGTTGAAGTTATTTGTCAGGCTGAAATGGTATGAATCATGAGAGATTTGTTGTGGTTAACCTTATCTTCACCAGACTGATGAATTGCACTAGGATTGCTGGGTTGGTGGGTCAAATAAGAGTGCTTGACCTTCAGTAGTAGGTCAGGAATCTACCAATTGTTTTGATGAGATTTGAGGTAGAACATTGAGGAGTTGCATACTTGATAAATCCAGTTTATACCAGTATGAATATTCATGCTGGTCCAGGCTAGTTTAGCTGGTGGATCTACTGGTTACCAGCCAAAGTTGGCTGGAGAAGCTGGTTGACCATCGTGATGGAGCCACCAGAACAAGAGCATCTTATTGTGGAGACCAGCACAACATATACAGAGTCTTTTCAGCTAGTCTTCTCAGCAGGGTGTCACAACGTATTAGTCATGATTGCACAACTGTGATTAATTTCACTTAAATTCGAGATTTGTTGTGAATTATGGGAAGGAAACGGTGGAACTTGTTTGGCGAGACATGTTTGGTAAACAGCATAGGTGTGTCTCCTTGTTTTGAAACTGTGCCGCCTTCAACTTGAAATTAAAAAGAACACCTTCCACAGCGTGATTAAGCAAAATGACTTTTTTTAGGGCAGATAGTACATGAGAAAAACCACACGCCTTTTTCTTACTCTCTGATAACTAGTGTGTGCAGTGCTGGAGGTTGAGTTTTTACTGGTATTTAAAGGCATGTTATCTTCTGGTGAACGGCACCGGGCCGCGCTCATCTCCGCTTGTAATTTAACTGAAGGCTCATATTTACGCCGTTATCAGCAGTGTGATTATAGCGCTGCTGTACGTTTGAATTGCGTCGTTTCAGCAATGGAAGCTTCCAAAGTCACGAATAGAGTCGACACCCTCTCTTGTTGTATCAGGATAAATGAAGCTGGATAATGAGGAACATTGTAGTGCAGTCGCCTTTTCAGCTTCCACAGTTGGCTTTTGTGACCCACCACTTGTGTCTGTGCTGCCCAGTTACAAGTTACAGTAGCTAATGTAGATGTTATATTCTTTGTTTGCCTTAATATTTATGATTTAATTCATTTAAGAGAATTACATTCTTTCAATGTCGTACAATTTACATTTTTGTCTTCCTACAAGAATGTAGTCATTTGATACGCTAGATTTGTACATTTGTACAAAGAACATTTTATAAAGAAAATAGCCACAGGTACTATGCTAAGGTGTTGCTAAGATATTCTGAGTGGTTGCTAGGTGGTTGCCAAGTCTGGTTCAATTCTGGTTCTTAGATGGTTCTGGTCCATCCTTAAATGAAATTTGTGGAATTCTTTTACTTGTTTTTTTATTAGCTATTTGAATTTTGGTATTATTTGGTACAGTTTGAGGTATTATTTTTTTGTGGAATAAATTATATGCCAAAGTTTAATACAGGATTAGATGTTTGTATAAATCTCCAACCCTAAGTTTGAGCAATTGTAATAGTGAAGAGTTTTCAGTGTGTTTTTGTGTGGCTCACCAATGCATGTCCACAAAGGGACTTCAGTAATTTAGAGCCATTGCTTTGTGTTTATTTGTGTGCGCTTATGTGTGTGTGTAAGCCTGAATATATGATGAGTGTATTACACATGCCACAAGGCCTGACAATGGGGTGAAACTCGACCCTGACAGGTTTAATTATTCTCAAATTTCCCATCACTCTGAGGTCCCACAGGGAGAGAGTCGCCCTGCCTCAGATACGTCAGTGCGGAGAGCCCAGGGTTAATGCTCTGGAAAATACCAGCTCTCAAGAGTTTTAGCCAATAGCCTCAAAGAAGTTGCATACTTTATATATCAAACATATACATTGTTTTTTGTGGCATTTTCTAAACACAGCTGTGTCATGTTGGACAGTTACAAGACTACGATTTGTATTTACATGTGTTTCGAACTGCTTGCGCCCAAGGGCATTTATATAATGTCACGTCGCATTAACATCACCCTAAAATTGCTGTACAGGAAGGTTGCGGTCTTAGACGCGCAAGGCTGCTGCTTGTTTTAAACAAGAATCGCGGTATTTGTCAACACAAGTGTTGCGTGATATCTCTGCTGTGAATGTTTGAACTCCGCCCTTGATTTCAAAATTCATATCTTCTCACTTTCCCACCAGCTGGAATTGTGACTTTTACTCACTGCATGACTGCTGTATAATGACGCATTTTCTGCAGGTCGCAGTGAAGCAAGCCGATGCAGTAGACGCCCGGCACCATGGCCTCGGATGCAAGTCACATGTTAGAAGCAGCTTTGGAACAAATGGATGATATTATTGCTGGTAAGATTGAGAATAATTGCATTTTTCTTTTAACACCATCCTAAAACCTCACAGTTTTGCATGAATTAGTTTTTCTCTGTAAATATTTTCTGTAAAAATAAGAGTTTGAGGGCTGCTAAATCTCGTGCATATTTACGGTTTCTGTTTCCACCCTGTTGCAAAAATATATTGCATACAATCATGTCCAAATCAAAACACAGTTTCTGTACAGGAACACAAACCGGATGTTTTAAACTAGCAATTTTAGTCTCTCGCAGAAATGGGTTAGGTACAGTGCATGTAATCTTCCTGCTTGTTCCTGATTGGCTGTTCCTCAGGAAGTGAGTAGATAAGGGTCTGCCCATGCCGTGTTTTTCATATCTCTGGATCTGTGTATGCTAATTGGATTCTTCTCCACCCTGATGTGTGAATCTGATTACGGGGTGTGATGTATTAACAGAAAACTGTTGTTTAAAGGTTCTAGACTGAAACAGAACGTAGTTTGAATATATGACTTTGTGGACACACACGTATTGAAGGATATGGCAGGAAAACATTGCGGAATACTGTAGCAGGCCGGGATCAGGCTGGATAATGAATAAGGCTGGTGATATAGCCTTTTGGTGATATTTAAAGTACATCACAATATTTATGCATTTTAAAAGCCAAAATGTGTAACATCTTAGACAAACAGCCATTGCAGCCAATAAAATACAAAATATTCAATGCATGAAAATGTAGTTTAATCATTTAAATTTACAATATAATTATGTTTATATACCCAATGTTGAGTACTGTATACAGTTTAAACATCACTCAGCTCTGCTAATAAACAGCATTTGTAGGGGTCTGTTAACATAGACACATACAAAGCAGATTAACATGCAGTAACAGGAGGGGAACACTAAACAGGGTTGAGTAGAGAGGATGTGGGGGCTGTGTTACCCCTCAAGCAAGCTAAGCGATTGCCAACATGATTTAACTAATAGAGGATAAATGTTTAATGTGGGCAGCCAGCAAATTACAGTTGGGGGACGTTCGTGTTGTAATCCGGACAGGATGAAGATGCGGCGGTCTCAGCTAATCTGAAGACGGTCGCTGTGACCAGATATCTGATAAACTGAGCATTTATTTCAGCTACATAACGTGAGGTCATACTACTGTTAACTTCAGGATAAAGAATATTGAAATGTGTGTTTAATCTGAGATAAAAATAATTGATTGATGGATCATAAAGATTAATGGATCATATTTTAAATTTGCAACAACCACATACAGTGAGGTCCAAAGTCAGAGAGCCTTAGTTATATTTAGCGTTTTAATACTTATTTTAATAAAGTTATAAGTATGCTAGACATAGACTGCATGTGCTAAATATTACATGTATATATAAAGACGACTTTAAAGAAATTATAATTAAATTGCTAGGGAATTTATATGATTAGAAGCTATTATTGTTTAGTAATCAGATGTTATATGTGGAAATGAACTCATACCTTGAGGCTCAGTGTGGATATAGACTTTAAATGAGCATCTGTCTGGCTGTGTTAAGTTTAGGGGGGAGATGAGATTTGTCCACAAGCATGTGTGACTTCAGTTCTCCTTGGTGAATTTACTCATTATAATGAAGGACCTGTAGAAGCTTCTCAAGGTTCTTGAAATGTCTCCACCTGCTGGCCAAAGTTGAAACTTTTATCCTTTAATGAGAATTTGTTTATTCTGTATTTAGCTAATATCAGACATTCCAGTTGGTTGAATTTTTTTATTTTTACTTATTTTGCATTCTTAAACAAAAATAGTATAGTTTCATATACAAATTACATGTACAAATTTTCATTTGTCCATTTGCTTACAATTTCAGAACACCTCCCCTCTAAGCTTGCATGATTTGAGGAATCTTTTATTTCTGTAGCACAAACCATGACGTGGGACAAGTTTATCTCTGTAAATATTCCCCACAACAGTCCGTTTGTTTCCCCTGTTGGCAAAAAAAAGCCACGATTTTATTGCAAGATCTTTTTCACACACAGTTTGAGGGCTGTGTTTAATAATGTTATCAATGCCTAACAAGAATACATAGCAGAAATCTCCTGTTTTGTCATATTTACTGCTGAGATCACAGTGTTAGGAAATCCCCTCCGGGCATCATACAGTAACTGACACAGAGCCCCCCGTTCCTTCATTAAAGAAACCGGTGAGGTCATTACATGCCTTCAGCCAACCAAGAAACTTGCGCCTGGATGCACAATGTCTACAGCTATCTGCATGTAATATTGTTCCAGATTTTTCCATGCATACTTGCAGATTTTTTCTGTTTACAGTATTCGTACCAACTTAGCCCTTATTTTGCTGTTGTGAGACCTGAAGTATGTCTTTTTATCAATGTTAAAATACTCAATTTGCAGTCACTATAAGTCATTTGTAAAGGCTGATCTTCCCAAAATGTGTCAATGCAAAACATGGCTCTGTTTGTTTGAGATTCTGGTTTTGACCAATAGCAGATGGTGGGAGTGTTTAGTCAATAGACGGGGAGAAAAAACACGCGTCTCTTTAAAATAACATCTGGAAACTTTACAGCTTCAAATGCGTAGAACCTACGTGACCCGATTTTGCGTCATTAACAAAAATGGAACAAAGTCTGGGCGGTTACAAAAGATAAAAATTGACACCGAGGCCCTTATCCAATGTCACCCAAATTCTCGCTTTCTTCTAAGTGTTGTTTCTGGCATAAACGAATGGAACAATGTCATCGTATGGTTTTAAAGTTGTGTTATAGAATCCTGATGGATTCCAGATGTGCTTCCTGTAAATTTGTTGCTTCTCACTGTGTAGTATCCAGATGAGAGCGTTGCGTTGGAGCTGTTGTAGCGATGGCTGACAGAGGCGACACGTGGCCGCAGTGGTGTGGGTGATGCCTAATGTGATGTGATGATTTATGACATGGCGTGATGGTCCATCTCCTCTGCTCTTCTTCTCTCTCAGTTCCGCCTTTTAAGTCACTATTTGGTCTCAGCTTCAGACTTCAGTGAAATCAGCCAATCAGATCAGTGCTTACGAACGCTAAGCACCTGGAAGATGTTCTTAATCTTGTAAGCACAGATCTGATTGGCTGATTTCACTGAAGTTATGAGATTGGGGTTTTCGTAAAACACTGTCCTACATTTTAACCTACTTTGCGTTTTCTGTACACACAGTGAAGTGGTTGTGTTTTCCGCTGTGTTCAAACTCATTTCTCCCACATAAGCACCACGGCTCAATGTGTCAAAATGTCTGCACCACTAAGCCAAGTCCCCGACGTCTCCTATCTTCTGTTCAGTCCATCTTGCTTCTCCTTCCACAGGATCCAAGGCTGCAGTTGAGTACAGCAACGGGCTGTATGATCTGGGCTCCCCCGTGAGCATCGGACCGCTGCAGGTGCTGCAGTTGGCCGAGGAACTGCGGCTGGCTCTGGAGCTGCAGGTCACAGCGGACGATCGCAACTCGCTGCGTTCTCAGCTGCCCTGCGCCACTGCGCAGACTCTCATGGACTGGCTGGAGAGAGGATCGGTAAGATGTGTGGATGAGCCCATTGGAGCGTAAGAGTCATGTGACATGCTTGTGTGACATCATTTAGTGGTTCACTGTACAGTTGGTTTATCCTGAACACAAAATAACACCAGATGTTCAGTGTCAGCTCACTCACCCTTAACTAACCTTTAACTTATCATCAATAATTACACAGTGTTGATCTTTAATGTCTGTTTAGTCTGGCCTCATATCGCCAAGTTACGGTCAACACAGATAAAGAGGTTTTCTCATATAAACGTTTACACAGAGCGCATGACACAGACGTTGAGTTTCTCAGATGATCAATTAACGTTTTCGCATCGTGGTTGAAAATGCTAATTTTTCTCCAAGCCTTCTGACGTGAGATCATACAGCAACAAAAAAATGTGTGTTTTAAGTACTTATGTCCAGCAATATTAATAACTACAGTAAATACTAAATGCAGTCTATTACAACATATAGATTCTTTCCCATTTGCCCCAGAGGGCTCATTTCTGGCCCGGTGTTTGTGTGCATAAGCATGTATGTTGCTTGCGTGGATGTTTTAAAGACTTTTGGATCCCCTCTGAGACATGATAGGGCTGAGCTTCCTGCCTCTCTCTCTCTCTCTTCATTATTTCTCTCTCTGCACAGTTGGTTTCTACTTATTTTCACTCGTTCAAATCTCTTTTTGCTGTGCAAAAGGGCTGTTTGGTTTTCTTTAGACGGACTTTGTCATCTCATGTCTCCAGGGTAAGTCCACCGCTTATCTCAGACTCATCCTGCTAGTTTATAGTTTGGTGATGTGTGACCTGGCGATGAACAATGAACTTCGGAATGTCTCTGAATAATGTTTTGCTTGTTTTTCTGTTGGCAAATACAGTCACAAGATCCATTTAGGCAGCGACTTGCGTATTTAAAGGACAAATACTTGCGCATGATGCAGTCAGCTGCCTGGGCTGATTCGTGTAATTCAATGAACTCAGAAAATCACAGTATTTTAAGCAACCTGTTGGCGGAGCTCGAAGATAAATCAGGGGGTCTTGTTTTTTTGAAGGAAAGGGGTCTTTTAACTCTGAGCGCTCTGAACTCTGAAAGATCAAACGCACCCGTTCCCAAATTAGGGCCCTTAAAACAACCCAGGAAATGCGATCACGTCTCGATAGCGAGACTTGTGCATTAGACGGGCTGGATCGCGCTTTGTTATCACATGTCCAAATCTGCACCGCGTTTACGCGTAACGGCGTTTGTTTGCGACGCGTGTGCATCGTTAGCGGCAGCTGCAGCGTTGAGATAAGAGAGGCGAGTCGTATGTCTCATCGCAGATCTGAGACCTGTCCGAACCGAACCCGGTGCGAGCGCGCACGTGTGTCCTGATCCGTGTGCGCGCCGGACAGGCGTCTGTCTCATAGTATTAAACGCGTCTTGGGTTGTTTATGCGGGCGCACATGCATGCACACGCACATTAGTGTGTGTATGTGTGTGTGGCTCCAGGATCAGAGACGCAGGCAGGTGCTAAACTAATAAGAGACATTCACCTCTGCTTGATCTCACATCGCAATCTCTAATATTACTTGATCTCTTGACATAATCGTCCCATCACAGCTTCCCACTCAGATCTTTCTCTTTTCTTCTTGTAAAGTTCACAGACAACATCTGAACACACCAAAAACACAGCTGATGATAACACAACGCCCCCCTGATGGAAACAGCCAGAGTGGCTTTGTTAGCTCCAGCTGTGGACGTTTAAAGGTTATGACAGCCCCCCAGTCCCCAGAGTGTTTACCCATGACAAACAGGAAATGCAATATCAGACAATATCAGAAGAGTGCCGAGCGGGAGAGGGGCGTTGCTGTAATGGCTAAAGCTCAGGGCTTGCAACCGGAAGGTGGTTGGTTTGAGTCCTGTCAGGAGAGTGCCATGAGCGATCACGAGGCCATTTTTGCATTTTTTATTTGTATTTTGTGCCTTGGGGACTGGTGATGTCAGCATTAATGCAATGTTGTTTCAGAGGCAGAGCAAGTTGTGATAAAACATTTAGAAAACGTTTTTCTTTTCTATGACCAACAACGTAAACCGAGTAAGGTAGTGAATAGTTTAAATTATAATTTCATGTTAATGTAAATCTAGTTTGCTTAAGTTTGCCATTGCAATATATGTCATCAAATAATAGATTCATCACAAGTTCCAACATTATAACTTTAAGTTACTTATGATATACATAGTGGCTTTTCAAACTAAAAGTTTTAACTAAAGATTACTGGATTATTACGTTGTTAGCCAGTATTTGCAGAACAGGCTAGTTTGTGCATGTCTGTTCTGTTCAGTGTGTTTATATTCTCTCAGTCAGCTGTGTTTGTCCATGAGGATGAGAGCTGGACAGCAGCGTTGCTTGGAAAGGTACAAGAACGTATAGGAATGAATGGATGTCCTCCACAGGAAACAGGGTCTTGAGTCTAATGATTTACAGTCTTGAGTAAAAACAGATGGGGCAGAGCTGTAAAGCAGTGTTTCTTTAAATGCCCCTCTCTTTCTGTCTCTCTCGTGCAAAAAAGACACTGGCTTATTTCAGTTCAGACTTGCATTTGGACTTAAACTTAATTAGAGCCACTTTCTCACCAAAGCGAAAAACCAAAAGGCTGCGATAGAGAGCCAAAGGCAGAATGGGAGGGGACAGAAAGAAAAGAGTTGGTGAGAAACTGTAAAGAGAGAGAGAGAGACTTCAGTAAGTAAAGAGAGAGTGTTTGTAGCGCGTAACGGGAGTGTAACTCACAGACATTGTTTCTTGTCTGACACACACACACACTCACACACACTTCTGTTGTTAAACTGGCCGGGCAACAGATGCGGGGGGCTCAGATGCAGAGACGTCTGGCTTCAGAAACGAGGTTTGTGCAGTTGTCTCAGTATGTTAGGAGGTCCGGTCGTTAGCAGAGCATATAAGGAGCAGGAAAAGAAGAAGACGGCTGTGTGAAACAGACGGAGTGTGTCATTGAAACGTGGAGTTCAGATCTCAGGTCTCTACCTCATGATAACGGGTAGAGATGGGCCTTCAGCATGGAAGAAGAAATTGACTTTTACAAGCATTTCACTTGGCTTAAAAAGGTGCGTTACTGTTTCTTTAAGAGGTTTTCCACTCAGTGTTTTTCTTTTTAAACTTTCTGAATCTTTCCATCTTTGTGTTTATGTAACTTAAATGCAGATGTTGTGGGTTTGATTCCCAGAGAGCACACATGCAGTAGGTCAAGTTATTTTGAATAAAAATGTGTTTTACATTCATGAGTTTAAAATATTTTTGTTTTAGTTTAAAATAGTTTTTCTGTGAGTGCTTTTTTTTTTAAAGAAAAGCAATTTAAGATATAAAATTGGGATTGGATTTGTTTACATTTGTTTGTTGCTGTGTTTTGTTGTAAAAAATCCGGCTGTTGTTCTGTTTTTGTGCGGCGGGCTGATTTGCAATAGTACAAAAGCGCTTTTTATGCCGCCCTTTCCTGCTTTAATGATTCTGAGCTCATGCCCTCGAATACAAACAAAAAAAGCTTTCACGAACACAGCCCTCGATACTTCCAGCAATAAATCTGGCAGTGAAATTCAACTTAAAAGTGCAGGTTCTGAGGACACCAGTGAGCACACCTGTTCTTGAAGGCAAGAGGCGTTGGAAAGCTAGCGCACGCTTGCCGTGATGTGGTTTACAAGGTATTGTGGGATTGCGGTAAGCCCAATATGGGCCATGTGTGCATGTATAACGTTTCAGGAAAGAACATCGTCACTCTCAAACTGGCACCCCTGCTGTTAAACTTAACCAAGTGTTACATTCCAGAGAAAGAGATAAATTACAGTAATTATGTGGAATAACGGTAAAAAAAACGGCAGTCGAAGTTGGGTCAGATCAGGAACGGAGGGTTTTAGTGCATTGTAGGGAGGGTCTGTACTGTAAAACTCTCAATACTGTCATACATTTTTGGACAGTGGGGTAATAATCATCTCTGTAGTTCTACAGAGCTTCTCTGGATTCATGTCAGACCTTCAGAGCTCTGAGATCAGTGGGACACGAGAAAGGGGAAATTCCAGGGCTTGTGGGTTGTGTTGCTTGTAAACACTTCTGTCTGGTGGGGATAGTAAGTTGAATTGGTGCTCTCGGGCATCGTGAATCTTTATGTTTGAACTCGGTTCTCTAAAGGTTAAGGTATTTGCAGATGTGGTCTGTGGAAGGTCGTTTGTTTTAATGGGCGAGGGGTTTGGATATGAGATTTATGTACGGTTTAAATCAGGTTCTGATGTTGGGAGCGTCATGCGGTTTCTGAAACAGCAGAAACTTTGATCGTGAGAGATTATCTGTGTGACAAGCGCTAGTTCTGTTAGCGTAGCGCTGACAGGGGACACTGTCTGTCATGCTGTGACACGCTGTGATGGTATTGGCAGTTTTTCAGAGATAGTCTGAAAACTAGACAGAAGATTTATGTTTTTAATAAGTTTTGTCACCTTGGGAGGGTTTGTAATGCTAAATCTGTCTGTCCATCTGCCTGTTTGTTTCACTGTCTGTCTGACTATTCATATATCTGTCTGTCTGTCCGTCTGTTTTGCTTTTCTTTTCTCTTCTTAGCATTAGGTTTCAGTTTACTGGCAGTTTTTAAGCAACCCTGGAGGGGTGTCAGTCATCTGTCAGTGTGGGTAAACAGTTTCTTTTTGCATTGTGACTTAAATACGTTATGCAAATGATTAATTTGTAATGAGCTGCTTCGTTGAGTTCACACTGATGTCCAAACTGCCCGTTTAGAACTCTTTGTTTTGCCACCAAAGTGTCATTTAACACCTTTGCAACAACACAGAACAGTATTTGGGCCGTCGCTGTTCTTCTCTTTGTTGAAGTTTATTCAGTCATGCCCGGCCTGCCATTCTTTCTCAAAAAAGCAGACAAGCAGGTTAACACCTTCCACTGCCTCTCTGTTGACTTTCAGTTTCTGTGTGTGTGTGTGTGTGTGTGTGTGTGTGTTGGTCAGGTTTTGCTCTCTATACTCAAAGGGTCCTTTAGGAAACAGTAAATCACCAGTGAAACTGCTTAATAAAATAACAAACAAATGCTTTAAACAGTAAAATTATGTTTTTAATGGGTATGTTTATTGTTGTGCTATTGTGTTGTAATTGCATTTCATTTAAAGAAATCCATTTTGAGAAGTTTTACCCAGAAATAAAAATTCTGTCATCATTTACTCACCTTCCTGTCGCTTCAGATCTGTAAAATGTTCTTTCTTCCGAAACACAAGAGGGAAAATTTCAAATACTGTGCCAGATGCTGTTTTTCATGCAGTTACAATAAATGAGAACTTGAAAGTCAAAGTTTCTGTTCGTTGTAATCACATGGAAAGGAGCAACCAGCACAGTCTTCAAAATTTCTTCTTTTGCATTCCACTAAAGAAAGAAATCATTTTCTTTTTTTGGTTGGCCTGTTTCTTTAAGAACAATGGAGGTCAGTTGAACATTCCCACCAAGACAAGTGTGTGTGTCTCCACAGGTTAAGCATCAGTCCTCCAGCAACAATGAGACGTATCAGGAGAGGTTGGCGAGATTAGAAGGGGACAAAGAGTCTCTGGTTCTCCAGGTGAGAATTTTTTCCTTCAGTCCTCTGAGGCATTTCAGCTCAACACAATAGTCACAACGGCAACACAATGAGAGAACAACTACCCAACACGCTCGTGAAACCCACAGGGTCAAATCAGGGAGCTGTGATGCCTGTGTGAGGGAAACAGACATGTGACACCCCTTCACTCCAGCCCGGGGTGACACGGCTGCCCTGTCTCATGCACAATGAACACAATTATGGGACAATCATGGTGGAAAGGTTAATGTTTCTCAACACATGGAACTATGACATGCGGGTAGCCACTATAGTGTGTGTTTAGTTGTTATCAGCGTTGTGTGTTTACTGTAAACTAGCAAACTTGTTTGTGCTTGTTCTACCAGAGATATTGTGAATCGGACACTTTGTTTCAATAGTAAATACGTGTCAGGATTTTTTCGACCTGTTGACAGCTTAAGAAGCAGTGGAATGTTTTTGCAATACAAATGCAACAGTTCTCAGTATTGCTTTGTAGGTGATGGGTTTGTCAAAATAGAACCATCAAATAGAAAAGCAAAACAAAAACACAAAATTCTTACTAGATTATTGGATTTTTATTTTGTAAATTGTAATATTGTAAATTGTTTATATTGTAAATTGCCTGTTTCAGATCTGATGCTAAGGTGTCGTGGGTGGTTTCTAGGGTGCTGTGGGGTTGCTAAGGTGTTCCACATTGTTGTCACTGTGTTGCTATGCTGTTGCTAAGGTTTTCTGACTGCTTTGTGACACCATTGATTGAGCCAGTAATAAACAAACAGCAATGATTTAAAAGTCTATAAATAGTTGAAAATGGTCTCTGCTTTTAAAACTTTGATAGGTAAAAAATACTGTAACATCAAAAAATGAGACTCTTCACCTTTAAGAATCTACAGACCTAAAAAACTTTACAACAAGCCCCAAAAGTTGCCATTCTCTAAAAGCCAACCCCCCTTGCACTCTGATTGGTGGATTGTCTTAAACATTGATAAAAATGATTGGCTCCTGAAGCCCTCAAGGTGTTTCACTTCTGCCTCTACCTGTCCAGCTGGTTGGCAGCGCTTCAGTTGAGATTAAACAAAGGAACTTTTCAAAACAGTTGAAGCTCAGGTTCTCGTGTTGGTGTGGAACCGTGTCTAGACTCAAGAATGACAATTTGTAACCCAACGGTGCAGATTTTAAGGTGCTGTTTTCTGCTGTGTTTGCATGTTGGAAGTGGAGGTGTGTTGCAAACGTCATTAGCATACCTGTAGGAGGAACATGTCGAGAAATCGCAGGGGGAGTGAAAGAAGGAAACAGGTTTCAGGTTAATCTGAATGAACGTTTGTCTGCTGGTTTTAGGTAAGCGTGCTTACTGATCAGGTTGAAGCTCAAGGTGAGAAGATCAGAGATCTGGAGAGTTCTTTGGAAGAACATCACCATAAACTCATTTCCACTGAGGGGATGCTCCAGCAGGTAAGATGACTTACGTGCTATTTGTCAACCTTTGAATTCAGTCTTTAAATAGAACCAGACAAATATAAGGAAGTTTAAAAAACACAGTCTTCAATGTGGTGGCTTAGTTATTGAATCTTGCCAGGTAAACTTTCAACCCAGTGTCTAACAGCTGAAACTTGAGCAACTTATAGTTACGCAAGTTGTAATTGTGTAAATCTGACTTGTACCCTTTCAGCCACACTGCCTGTTTTCAGTGTAGTTGATTTATGAATGTGGGTTAGCAGAGCTTAATTTAGTCCTGGCGTAAGTACGCTTGTATGCGACTAGACCAAACCAACCACTGTTTGTTTGTTTGCTGGTGTGAACGTAATAGCTGTAAATGTGATAAATGGTTTTGGGTTGTATTGTTATATAAGTAACCGAGTTAAACTGCTGAATCTGTAGCCACACTCGAGCCATCGTATATTTAGCCAGTTCACTGACAGCTGTTCTTTTGATTTGCATAGAGTAACTGTTTAACTTCATTTATGAGGTTTTGTGTTTGTAACTGCTATGTTCCTTTAGCATTGCCAGGAGAAAACCGCGGTAATTGTCAAAGCTTTGTGGGTCTCCGTAATGTTGTGTTGGGAACAAATCCCTTATTCGGTCTGACTTTTCTGTCAGAGTGGGAACTTTGTTGACAAAAGGTTAAATGATTAACAATTTGTGAGACTTCAGACACACTTTTAAAACGTTTTTATTTTTGCGGGAATCATTATATAAGACGGTAGTTATTTGTTGCTCCCACCAATGTTGTTGTTTTTAGCTTTAAAAAATAAAAAGATGAATATTTATTAATACATACATTGTATTAATACATACAATACAAATTATTTAGCAATTGTATTGATATGAATTACCAGTAGATGTTAGATGTTACTTTCTATTTCCAAGTTCATGTCAAGTTTGGGAAAGTTTCCCACCCCCAGAAGCTGCTTTTACTGGATACATGTTCAGGATTCTTTAACAGGTTGCCATGCCAACAATCACATCAGCACAGATGCCAGAGATGGAGAGATAGAGGGACAGAAAAGCCCTCATGTTTCTCCTGCTTGATGGGACACGTAAAGTCAGAGCTCAGACGCAGCTGTTTTCTTAATACCGCAGGTTTATTAGTAGATCTTTGGTTTAATTTGAAGCCACCTAATTGTATTGCCACACCAGCAACTGTTGCTATAGAGATGCTGTAGTTTATTGAATATGTGTTGTGAGTTTTTAGGTATGTTACTTTGTTGTTCCACATCGATGGAGGGTGATTGTGACTCATATCTTCTTGCTGTGAACGCATTTAAGATGAAACGAACAGCACACGGTAGATTCAGAGAATGCAAACGTCTGTGTTGTAAAACAATCTGATTTTCTGGAGTGACACAGAGCTTGCGCAGCGCTTCAGAAACTAAAAAGCAGAAGTTGTACTGTGGAATAGAAAAGACGAGCGCCGTGTCGAAATCTTTAGTGTGTTTTAGGGGAATTCTGTTTTAAAGGCGTCACTACTGCAACACTAGTATTAAAACCTGTTTACAGAAAACTGACCAATGAGATGTAAGCGTTTAGTCACATGTTCAAACTATTCCTAAAGCTGCTTGCCTTCTATATTTTTACTTTTTCTTTACTTACAACCATGATTTTGATACACAAGGCCATTAATACCATGTTTTTTGGCCCTATAGTCGTATAAAATGATTAATATTCAGTAACAAGGTACAGTATAAATCAAACTACCATATAATTATCATAATAACATCACTGTACCATCATTTCAGCACAGTACTGTTTTGTATGGCTAATAATGTGTTTAAGACATTCTGTGACCTTCCTTGGAATTTTAAACACTGATTAGTAAAGAATCTCAAAGCTCTGAAATTAGCCCTCAGTATCAGGAATGTTGAGAAACAAAGTTTCCCTCTTCTGGGCCTTTGACACACACACACACACACACACACGCACACACACACAAGGGGCAGAGGAAGTAAAAATAGAGCCCATCGCGCGAGTATATTTAGCGGTGCTTAGCTTTTGGCTAAACGTTACCGTGTGAGAACTTGCCCAGTGGAACAGCACGAAGCCGCAACTTTTACTGTATACAGCTGAAGAGGTGTGTTTGTGTGTCACCATGTCTTTCCTGACCTGTGTGTGTGCTTTAGGAGCTCTTCAGCCGAACATCACTGGAGACGCAGAAACTAGAACTGATGGATGAAGTTTCTTATCTGAAACTCAAGCTGGTCAGTATGGAGGAGACACACAACCACGTAGATGAAGACGACAAGCATCATAAAGCAGAGGTGCGGTATTAAACGTTCAGATTACGTATATGTAACGTTTGTGTGTCAGTGTATGTATGTGTGTGTGTGTGTGTGAGGGGGTGTGTTTATATATATATATATGTGTGTGTGTGTGTGTGTGTGTGTCTTTTTATAGTTATGATAATAGTTTAATCCTGTGGCTATAGGCGATTGCTGGTTTACTTCCTTATAGGGTCTGTCATCTGACAGCTGTTGTTTGTCTTCTATACTGTTTTAATTTTTCCCTATATAATAATACTGCATAATATTGGCATGTGGAATGCTGGTATAGATCAGTATTTTTACTATAGGAGCTATACTGGACATCAGATTGCAACTGACCATGCTGACCAATTTTATTATTATTTATTGTATAATTTTAATTATTTTAATTAAACATTGAAAGTTCATATTATTATGGATTTAGGCCTGGTAATATGTAGCAGTATTAACATGACATGAGTAGGAAATTGCTGGTTGCATTTTTGCTATTTGCATTTAGCATGTTTTTTCCTGCTCCAGTGACCTTATCAGATCAGGCCTGCAGACCATTTTTAGGCCTTGACCTACCAGTTGCTCCACCAGAGTAACAGAATTGTTTTCCGGGATTCATTTTGGTCGACTGAAGGTGGTTTGTGTGAGCCTTTGGTGTCCACCTGTTGTCTCTAATTCAGTATAAACCACGCACAAAGCCATGCCAATGTTTTAATTTAGAAATACATTAATATAAAGGTGTTTGTTCTTCAGAAGAGTATCTGATTTTATCTGTTTGACTGGGTGTTAGAAGAATATATTAGGAAGGTACGACGAATGTCTCTACTGATCCAAGATCAGTAAACATCAGAAATGTTCAGCTTATGTTTCATCTCGTATTTATATATGACGAAACATTATCTGGTGACTGGGAAGTCATGACGGTGTTTGTGTGGTGATGTGTCTGTAAATGTATCTTCTCCTAACACCTAATTACTTATCAAGCTTCCTAATAAACACTGTTTAGAGCTGAGACCAAAGACAGCCTCAGAGAAACACCATAAAACTTTAAAGGTGCATCTGTTCTAAGCTTTAGTCTAGAAAGTAACTAAATTTAGGGCTTGTTATTTACAAGCTAAAAATTGTTGGGTTCCTTTTTAAAAACATTTTTCCACACTGCTGGCATGGGAATATTAGGGAATTAGAGATTATCAGGCCTGTAAGAGTTATGGAAATTAATAAATTGGTAAATATATTTTAGCCAAGTCATTATCAAGTCATGGAAATCTTCCACCCATACTTCCTGTTTCAACAGGAAGTACGTCAACACAACAGAAACTGTCCTCATCAAGGAATTTATGGTGTGTTTTAACAACCAACGAGAAGAGATGGAAGAGTCGGCTGTGAGCCAGTAGAAGCTCAACGTAACATCTTCGTCATTTATTTAAGCTGCGGCTATCACGCAGCCTCAGCCCTTCCACGCTGACAGTGTGTTTAAACAAACGTGATTTACAGATGCGTGTGTACACACACTCCAAACCCACGTCCCACAAAAGCACCCAATGCCAAAAAGGCAACACTGTGATAAGGGAAGATGCTAATCTAAAGAGACACAATAGCATGAGGAGGGGAAAACGGGAGATGGTGACGGACAGCTTCATGAACGTGGAATGACAAACGCCAGAAATGCTCATTATTAAACACGTTCTGACGCACGTTCGGAAGCAGCGACACACAAACGTTTTTAACGTGAATTTGAAATGCGTGTCGTTCACCTTGAAATGTAGCTATACCTTAGAGAAGCTGCTAATGGCTTAGCATTTGATAAAGCGTGTGTTGTATTCTCAGAGTACGTACATTTGACGTACAAAACTGTGTTTTATAAATTAGTTTACAAAAAATACTGTAAACTAGCCGATCTGACTAATCAACTTTCTTTTATTGTTAGACGACTTGTTGTTTGTTGTGGTGGAGTTTATTGTGTGTGGAGTTTAACAATTTACAAAAAAGTATGCTAATCACAAATGTGTGTGTGTACGTATTCAGCGCCTGGTTAATATTTATGTTTTAATTTTTAACAGGTAAAGCAATTATTAATTAGAAGCTATGCTGGGTTTGTAGTTTACAGAGTAATGGTGCAGTCTAGCATTTAGTTCTTTATTATGTTTTTGCCCATGAATTTAGCGTTTCGAATTTATCGTTTCACCTCTTGGTGCCGTGGTAACCGAGCCCTCCTTGCATTTGTTACATCAACAAACACTAGCCTCAAAAGTGACAGCTGCACGGCTCCAGTCAAAATGCTGGAATGGCAGAAATTCGCTTTGAACGTACCAAAGGCACAAACACTTTCACCACAGACACCCCCCTCACAAAGCTAAAAGCGTTGAGCTAAATATAATAGTCAATTTTAGCATCAACAGGGAAGATTATATGAAACTTCCTCTGGCTTACGGTGTTAGCATTTCAGCACAGCTAAGATTAGCTTGGCTAATCAGTTACTTGTCATAAGCGAATAACATGTTAAACGTTGACATGCTCATCGAGTTTCAACGCCTTTGGCCTTTACACCTTTGAAGGAAAAGTTTATTGCTCTAAAGTTGCTCTTTTATAGAGCAGGACTTTGAGTTCTCAGTCATGCTTTGTTTAAGTGTAAACGTAGTTAGTGATTTTTCTCCTGAACTTCATTTGGAGAGATTGAAAATTAATGCAAATGATTTGACTGTCAATGTACAGTTTAGAGATGAATGTTGGCGTAGATTTTCTCTTTCAACTATTTGTTATTATTAAACCCCTGACATTGTATATTTGGTGTCTGAGCACAATTCGAGACACTTGTGAGCTCCCGATGAGATGCAAGATTCCTGGGTTTGTTTCTCTGGAGACAAACCAGAAAAGCAGGAGAAAAATGGAGATATTCGAGAGAAACCACTTGTGTTTTTTCTTTCCTATGTAATTAAAAAATCACACCCAGATATAAAAATACTAAAACCTAAATTACTAAATACAAAAGCTTTCTCTTAGAACCACTATGTCAGTTTATTATTGTGTTCCCAAATCTGATCCACATTTTCATTTTCTTCTTTTGTTTTGGCTTGTTTGTCTCTCAGAGTGTGGTTAACCTAATTAGTGAACTTCAGGAGCAGATGTGTAAGTTCCAGGAAGAAATCAGCACACGCATTCAGGAACAGCGGGCCCTTGAGAGCCGGGGGGACGGTGGGGCGCGTGAGGCTCACGACCAAAGCCCCGATGTGGGCCTCGGTGCCTCGGACGCCGAGGAGTGCAGCTGTCGCTGTAGAGGCGGAGGAGAGAATGTAGGCAGATCCTACTTACGTGGTGGACTTACTTCAAGAACCTTCCCTCACTCACCCCGCTTTTATTATTTTTTTACTTTGCTTTAACCATCCCCCATCTCACATCTGGACATTTCCACAGGAATTATTACTAACTACCTTTTCCCACAGTGAATCCAATGTTTCTGCGGGCTCCACTGTGGGAATCTCACGGTTGCTGGTGTTTGTAGTGTGTTCCTCTGTGTTGTTTTGGACCGAATGTTCTAACTTGTTCTGGGTGTGTATCTGCATGATGGAGGGTCACTAACACTAGCAGTTACTGAGTAGTTCCAGAGAGCTTCCAGAAGGTTGCGGGCTTTGTGGTGACCCTTGCTATTAGATGTTACTTCCTTAATTCATTTTGTCAATTTTTAAGGAGCATCATTTGAAGGAACCAATAAGGTGTTCCAGGAACCTCTGGAGCTTTTGTTGTGTTTTAACTGCACGGTGTGTGGGAACTAAATAATTTAGGTTTTTAGGCTTCTCCAGTGGATGTTAAGAATGTAATGGTTGATGCAGTAGAGTTGGTTGGATGGTTGGATATTGCACCAGTAGAAGATGGTGTGAAATCGCTCTTCTCATTGTGTGTCCATCAGGCTTTGCTACAAGAACTTCGCCTTCTCAAGACCAAAGTTGATGAGCTGGAAGGAGAGAAATCGCAATATGAAAGGAAACTTAAAGCCACAAAGGTAATATTTTCTGTATATTTCTCATGGTCTATAAAACTGGTAAACTCTTATTCTTCATTTAAACTAGTGGTTGAGTATCATGTACAGTAGGGCTGTTTGTTGTCCTTAAACTAAAAATTTGTGGTTTGGAAATAAAAATGTTGGTTTATTCAACCATATAACTTTCTTTAGCATGTAACGCTATCGGTCTAACAGTCTTTTTGCTACATTGCTATATTTGCTTAACGGCATAGTTCACCCAAACATGTCATTATTTACTCAACCTGTTGTTCCAAACCTGTATCACTTTCGTATTACTTAGAATGTTAAGAACTGACAGACTGTTGATGATGAAGAATTTAGATTTTTGGGTGCGCTGTCCCTTTAAGATCAAATACAAGCCTTAAACATCTTGCTTTGATGCTCTATTTTTGTCTCGTTCTCGTCTTCTTATTGTACCCTCACAAATTTCAAGCTCTCAGCATAACAAACTTCCCTCTGGGTTTCTGTTTCTCTAGCTCTCTATCACCTATTCCCTCCATGTTTGTTACCAGTCGCTCATGACCAAGCTTTCTGCCCTGAAGCTCACGGTCGAGCA
>JAZGTK010005839.1:0-21754 GCA_036877625.1 Ambastaia sidthimunki
TGCTTTAATTTTGATGTGAAATGCATCAGAAAACATTTAGTTCATACACTTAATATTTCTAATACTCAAGCCACGTTGTGCATATCATGACTACTGATTTGACCTTGTGATTTGCTCGCTATGCCAACTAGCAAAACTCATCTTTCTAAATGAAACCAAGTAGTTCAAATTAACCAAGAACAACTTCATAATACACAAAAAACAAATCATTAATCTCTTAAATTACATAATATGGATGTACTTTACAAATTAATGGTTAAAAATAGTTGAGATGATTTTTTTCTGAGGGATGCCAAAACACCAAAGTTGAGGCGACTTAAAGTGAGCCCCCTTGAGACTGCATGAATATGGTTGGGCTTAACTCAACAATTACAAATGTGATTTGTGTTCAACAAATACTGACATGTTAGTAAGAAGTTGTCGGATTTGATAAAATAATAAGTAACACAAGACAAGACCCTCTTTTTTTATATTTTAAGTCAAAGTTGCAAGTGGGCTTAAATGGTGCCTGGGCTTAATGGGTACACTCACCCTACCTTCTTGGGATGTCTATAGATTATAGATTTTACATACCCGCAACTAGACTTCACCAGCTATGCTGCAAAGCAATCCCTTTATAATGATCACTGAGCAGGAAAAGAGCACGTCATTTAAAAATGCCACAACTTGTAATTTTGTGAACATTACCCACCAAGTCAAGGGAGCAGTCGTCACTTACGTTGTTCGGAACGTATATACAGTCGTTTACCTTTTCAAACAGGCAAGATAACTGCATCGCTGGGGGAACCAACCCACTTAGGCAGTCATATGAACTCTGACAGACCAACTCTGGCTGCACAGTAAACTTATTAAGCCCACGATATACATGCCAGCCAGAGACTGAACGCCAAACACATACTGTAGACTCAGAGCGGTAGGATTCCGGAAGTAACAATACGCAGTGACGCGATAACTTGTAGCGTCTCTATTCTAGGGGATGCCTTTTTATATACACGTACATACCGCTCAATTAATCGGAGATGTAAACGTCTAGCAAACCGGCATTCACCACACTTTGCACAAAGTTGGACATTTGTTTACTTTTAATTATTTTCAGCATCTGAGGTAAATTACAGCCTACATTGTTGCTTTCATTATGAATGACCAATTATATACCAGCTCAAAATAAAACCCTTACAATATGATAGAAATCAATCAGAACATGACGCGACGTTGGCAAATAAAAATAGTTTCTAAAATAGAATCTGCTGTCGCTTATCAGGGCTGGTTAGGACAAAACTTCTGATTAACATGGAGATACCTTTTATCGCGTTGCTTCGCATTTGATTAGGACACGCTGTGGACGGTGAAGAAAAGAATAGGGGTGATCAATTCTGAATGGAACGCAATGTAGCATATAATATTTAAACAATGTTATGTCAAAAAGGATTGTCTTCAAACACTAATCAAGTAAATATCATACCTTTGGTTTCCTTCTTTTTAAAGAATATTTTTTTAAAAATCGCTCTTTTCTTCTCTGTTTTGAAAAGCTAGAAAAATAACGAGAACTTGCATGAGCTCGTGCGCTGCTCCTTACGGAGTTCTGAATGGACAATCGCCATTATTTATAGTTTGTAAATTATCATAAGCAGGGAATTTAAATATTATATTGCATAATAAGCTGTTCAGCATGATACTCTATAGGCCAGTGGTTCTCAGCCGGGAGGTGTATGAGGGGAATGTATGAGGGGAAAAAAAATAATGGAAAATCATGGACTCACTGGTTCTTAGTACAAAGGAGATGCAGCAGATTCCCCCCATGTCGAAATGCAAGCGGTTGGACAATTATAACACACAAACAAATCAACCACACAGTTTCATTTCAAATCTACCAATTAAAACAAAGGGTAGTATTTTAAACCTGTGACGCGACTTCAGTGCTACTATATAAGCGTCCGCACACACGTATAGCGCCATTCACTCTAGTTCTCTTGCCAAGTTCGCTTGTGCCATCTCTTTATTTACTTTAAAAACCCAAACAGTCTTTTTAAAGACTAACCCCACAAACAGTCTTTTTTAAGGCTCGAATTTCGGCGCGGAATTGCGGGGATTGTGCATAATTGTAACCATTCTCGCAAGTTTAACTTTTATAATGTGAGAAATTTCTGCACAAATGTATTTGCTTCATCTTAGATCAAATTATGAAATACATCAACAGACGCGATAAAAAAAACACAACACTCACTGTTCAGTCTGTCTTTATTTTAGAATGTAATTCCACAAACAGCTGCACCGGCATCTCTGACTGTCGCTGAGCCCTTGCAGCGCATTGGCGTGCCCTCCGTGACCTGCGTCGCACTGATCTTATTCTCACAAGGCTGTGTGATGCGCTCTAATATTCTGAGTAATAATGAGCTGCTTGTGAAGATAGAAAATAGATTATTTTAATCCCGAAATTTAAACATTAAATGCTGTTTTGCTCTTTATAGCGTGAGCGGATAGAGCGCGCCTGCCGACTCAACACCGCCGAAACGAAGCGCTAGTAAATCATCATCTCCCTGTCTTAAAATGCGCATTTTATCCAAAGTTAACATGAATGAACATAGGACAGTATGTAAAATAGTCTCCTGCTTACTGATATTCATCATCTCTCACTGTTTGTTGAACAACAACCCACGCTGTACCTCACGGAACAAAGCCGCATAGCATTTGTCTGCTCATTACTCACCGGTAAGGCCTTGGAATGGGCTACTGCTGTCTGGAACACTAACTTCTCCTTCTTCCCTACCTTCAATGCCTTTTTAGACCACTTCCGTGAGGTGTTCCAGCACTCCTGCGATGGCTGAGACGCAGGTGAACAGTTACTGCAACTACGTCAAGGAAAGAAATCTGCTGCTGAGTATGCCCTATCCTTCCGTACACTGGCAGCACAAGCAGGTTGGAACGAGGAACCACTTAAGTTAACATACCACAAAGGACTTAACACCCACCTACAAACTGAGCTGGCCTGTTGTGATGAGGGAAGATCTCTAGATCAATTTAAAACTATATATTATATACTATATGTTATATAGTTACAGGCCCATACCCTGTCCCACAGCCTAACTACGAGACACCCGAGGAGCCCATGCAAGTCATCTGTGCCCGCCTGACACCTGCAGAGAGGGAACGTCGTATGAGGGAGCAGTTGTGTTTATATTGTGGTAAACTTGGTCATCGCAGAGCAAAGTGCCCCAAGCCAAGACCCCCATTCAAACCCCTAGTGAGTTCCAAGTCTAGTACCTCCTCCTGTCTCATGGTTCCGGTTACACTTAAAATAAACGACAGACACCTTGAAAGTCAAGCTTTAATAGACTCTGGGGCCGCAGGCAATTTTATTGATGAAAGTTATGCCAATAAACATGACTTACCTTTAGTCACTGTTCCTTTCCCCTTGGCAGTAGAGGCAGCTGATGGCCGACCCCTGGGCACTGGCTGAGTTACCCGTACCACCGTCGAGGTCGCTCTATATGTGGGTCTCCTACACGAAGAAAATATTCAGCTCCTAGTGATTAACAGTCCTAAGAATCCCATCATCCTAGGCTACCCCTGGCTCGAAGCTCATAACCCAACCATTTTCTGGTCACAGAAACATATCTCACTGTCTTACTCACTGTCTTACACCTCAAATCATACGAAATAACCTTGTTTCCTCTGAACAGGAGGATCTGGCAGTACCACTCCCTCAGGAATACGCGGATTTGGCCGAGGCTTTCAGTAAGAATAGAGCTACTGAGTTACCACCACACCATCCTGGAGATTGTGCCATTGACCTCCTAACTGGCGCCACCATCCCTAAATGGCGCATTTTCCCCCTGTCACAACCAGAATCAGAAGCCATGACTAAATATATTCAAGAAGAACTGGCAAAGGGGTTCATCCAACCATCCACTTCACCAGCATCAGCAGGATTCTTTTTTGTTAAGAAGAAAGATGGCAGTCTACGCCCCTGCACAGATTACAGGGGACTAAACGAGGTAACAAAGTACTGCTACCCACTCCCCTCCCTTTTTCATATATACAAAATTAAATTTAAGAAATGCCTACAACCTTATCCGCATACGTGAGGGAGATGAATGTAAGACTGCTTTCTCCACAACTAATGGTCACTACGAGTACCTTGTCATGCCCTTTGGGCTGTCCAATAGTCCTTCTTGCTTCCAGTCCTTTGTTAACGACATCTTCCGGGATTTGATTGGTAAATGTGTTATTGTGTACAGTACATTGACATTCTGATTTATTCCAACAGTCCTACCGAGCATGTCCAACAGGTCCGAACTGTCTTGGAATGTCTGATTAAGCACCAACTGTATGCCAAGCTGGAAAAATTTCATCTTTTTCATCTTACCTGCATTTCATTTCTGGGATACATCATCAGACTCAGTGGGGTAGCCATGGATGAAAAGGAGGTCAGTGCAGTCCAGTCATGGTCCCAACCCAAGACCCTCAAAGAATTGCAAAGATTTCTTGGTTTCTCAAATTTTTACAGACGGTTCATAAGAGGTTTCAGCACTGTGGTGGCTCCGCTAACGAGCCTTGTGAAGAAGGGGGTCTCCCGCCTGATCTGGAAGGAAGCGGCCGTCCAAGCCTTCCAGGAACTGAAGAAGCGATTCACAACAGCTCCCATCCTTCATCATCCTGACCCCGAGAAGGAATTTGTGGTTGAGGTGGACGCTTCCACTACAGGTTTTGGGGCGGTGCTCTCACAATGCCATTGTGACCCTCCCAAGCTTTTCCCATGCGCCTTTAATTTTCAAGCCCTGCAGAGCAAAATTACGATATAGGCAATAGAGTTGCTGGCCATGAAAGCGGCCTTCGAGAAATGGAGGCACTGGTTGGAGGGGTCCAAATATCCATTTACCGTATTAACCGATCATCAAAATCTGGAATATTTAAAGTCCGCCAAGAGGTTGAATCACCGCCAGGCCTGGTGGGTGTTGTTCTTCACAAGATTCCAGTTCACCATGACCTATCGACCTGGTTCACAGAACTCTAAGGCAGACGCTCTTTCTCGCATGCATGAGGCGGAACGAGCTGAACCAACCCCTGAAGGTATTCTCCCCTCTAACATTATGGTCTCTCCTGTACAGTGGGATTTCATGACCGAGATTAATGAGGCCCTACAGAACGAGCCGGCTCCACCTGAGTGTCCTCATGACCGTACCTATGTCCCCCAGGCTCTGCATCCCAGAATCCTTGATCAGGTACAATCCACCCCCAGTTCAGGGCACCCTGGTATTACTGCCACTCTTCATATGCTGTGTAACCCCTTCTGGTGGCCTAAAATGCAACATGACACAATTCAATTTATAAAGAACTGTACTGTCTGTAATGCATCTAAATCACCCCACCAAGCTCCCGCAGGTTTGCTCCAGCCCTTACCCATACCCAACCGACCCTGGTCTCATATTGCGATTTATTTTGTCACTGACCTTCCTCCATCACAGGGCAATACCACCATCCTCACTGTTATTCACCGGTTTTCCAAGGGCTGCCGACTCATTCCTCTTCTCAAACTTCCCACTGCACTAGAGACTGCAGAGAAACTGTGTGAGGTGGTCTTCCGCTACTATGGTCTACCCGAAGATATCATCTCAGATCGAGGACCCCAGTTTACCTCCAGGGTATGAGCTGCCTTCTGTAAATTATTGAATATTAACGTAAGCCTCACCTCAGGTTATCATCCGGAATTGAACGGCCAGGTGGAACGCCTAAACCAAGAACTAACTTGTTTTCTCAGATCTTATTGCAGCTCCAATCAGGAAGACTGGAGTCGTTACATCATGTGGGCTGAGTACGCCCAAAACTCCCTAAGGAAACCTGCAACTAACCTTACACCTTTCCAATGTGTCCTGGGATACCAGCCTCCTCTGTTCCCCTGGTCGGGAGAGCCTTCAGGCTTGCCTGCTCCTGGATCCGACGAAGTGAGGAAACTTGGAACGCAGCTCACGTCCACTTACAGAGAGCAGTCCGCAGGACGACCACCCAGGCAAATCGCAGGCGAACTCAGCATCCTCCCTATGCTCCCAGCCAATGGGTTTGACTGTGAACCTGAGATCTCCGTCTCCGCCTGCCCTGCAGAAAATTAAGCCCCAGGTACGTGGAGAGGAGGTCCTAGAGGGGACTGACAGTCCCCCCTTCATCGTGGATGGTGAGGAGGTGTACAGGGTCAGTTCTATCCTGGATTCCAGACGCCGAGGAGGGAGACTACAGTACTTGGGCAACTGGGAGGGCTACGGTCCTGAAGAAAGATCCTGGGTCCCAGCCGCTGACATCCTGGACCCCTTGCTCATTGAAGATTTTCACAGTAACCACCCAGATCAACCAGCACCCCGACCTCGTGGAAGACCTCGGCGTCGAACTGGCCCTC
Organism: Ambastaia sidthimunki; assembly: GCA_036877625.1. NCBI lineage: Eukaryota > Metazoa > Chordata > Actinopteri > Cypriniformes > Botiidae > Ambastaia > Ambastaia sidthimunki. The sequence goes on from JAZGTK010005839.1 coordinate 6,389, forward strand.
GCATCAGGAGCCGCTTGCAGGGGGGGGCTGAAGTCTGCAAATGGATCTTAACAAGTCTGAGACCTCATTACACTGAGACATTGCTTCTTCATTCGGGAGGCATAAAAATGAACTCAAAATAATGAAACATTAAGTGACATATATTACATTTATTTTAAATCCAAATTAATTTAGTTTAAGCGCACGATGAAACTGAACTGAAACTGGAATATGTGCAATAGATTCTGAAAGGCATTAATATATAGTTTTAATTGTTGTTGTTTAACAGTTGTTATTAAGCTGTTTTGAAAACCACCATACATTAAAATCTGTAGACATAAATAAATAAAGAGTATTAATTTAGCCTGTGTCAAAATGTATTCTTCTCCCCATAATCTTTAAATCCCCCCCATGTGACTTATGTAAGGGGGTTCCCCCCCAGTTTAAAATTCAGGCTCTATCTATCTAGCTATGCAAGGTGCCGTAGTTGGGGGGGGTTGAATGGGTGACGCCGGGAGCAAGGGGGTTTGAGTGGGTGGCGCCGGGAGGTGGGGGGGGCCTTATCTGCTTGTATGCTTATCTGAATGTCCTTGAGTATGCAAAGAGGTTAGAAGAGTTCATGGGGTAAGAGAGAGGAATAATCCAGGTAAGCAACCGGTAAACAAAGCCAAATGACCGCAGAGAGGTCTGGAGCAAACGTCAGGGTGTGAACGGTAGACCAGACAAAGAGGAGCTGACAGAGTGAGTCTTATAAAGGGAGGGACTAAGTGGGAACAGGTGCATGTAATTAGAACTCTAGTGATTGAGAGCGGGTGTGGCTTGCTTCAGGTGATGTGGCTGTGGTGAATGCCTGACAGGTGGCTTGACATGACCCACAACCTCACAAACCATGAACAACCTATGCAAGGTAGAATAAAATAACATTGATATGTTTATTTACTTAATATCTGTCCATCATATTCAGCAACTTATTATATAGTTAGGTCAATATTATATAGATAGGACCATAGGTTTAATTACACTGTATACATTTTATATACTGTATTTGGTTTAGTGTTTCTTTGACTAGTACACTTGTAAACTTGCACTTGATTATAAATTTAGTGAAGTTGTCAGGTTTCCTGTTCTGTCATGTTGCTTACTTACTGTTGTGCCCTAATTCATAAAAAATATAAATACAAATACATATTTTTTTTAGGATAGTTTTTCAGTTTCATTCATTTTGTGTGCTTTGGCAATTTTGTCAGTGCCACACCATCATGTTCAATGTAAAATCTTGGCAGCTACTTGGCAACATAATGTGTTTACAGTAATTTTTCTATGGTATGAAATACAGCAACTTTCTGACTTGTTGCCAGTAAGTTACTGTTGTTTTTTATGAAAACCTTTTACCAGTGTAAACCTACTGAAAATGGAAAGCATCCAAAATTCAGGGCAATCCAAGCTTGTTATAAAAATAGAGAAAAAAAAATTATACAGTAGAACATTAATGGTTGTAAAGCTACATTAATCAATTATCCATTTTTATCTGTTCATTACATTAAACTCGTTGATGCATAAATCTGAGGTTGTACACCTGCTGGTTAATGCAGAAGCTGCTATGTAATTCTCTTTGTAAAGTATTGTTTGTGCTTGTAGTCCAGAGGCTGAGCAGGTGTATGAGGATTATACACAAGGAAGGCAGTTGGAACATTAATGTATTAACACCATGCTCTTTTCCGGTGCATGGGATCACAAAGGCATTCGTTTATATGAGCACTGAGGAAGAAAACAGACTACAGAGGGGCATAGCAGATCAAGGTTACCATGCACAATGTATAGCAGTTGCTACCCTCATTTCTCCTCTGTAGCTACATAATCCTAACTCTCGATATCAAAGATCTGACACAAGCTACTATCCTGTAATGAGGCTGATGCAGATGGTTGGTTAGAATCAATATGCGGAAGTTTATTGAAAAACCACAAAACACAATCCAGAGTCGTAAAACGGGCAATGGTCAGACCAGGCAGCAAACAATCCAAGGCGATAAACAGGCAGGGGTCGTGGCAGGCAGATAACAATCATAGACGATAACCAGGCAGGGGTCGTGGCGGGCGGCATACAAACAAGGTCAAAAACAGGCAGCAGTCGGTACACAGGTAAGCAATTAAATCCAGGCAGACAAAAACAGGCAAGGGTAATCCAAGAAATCGATAAACAGTAAACAGGCATCTCATACACAACAGGTCAATCAGAAATATAAAGGCTTGGTAAGGCAGGTAGAAATCCACTGGCAATACTTCGCAAGGTAGTGAAGCACATGCTCTATTTATAGTCCATGGCAGGAATCAGGAAATAGGAGACAGAAAGCAGACGGAGCAAAGTCAGTATTCAGGTGAGGGCTCCCTCTGCTGGTGTGGCTGAACAGGCTGAGGTTACATATCCAAAGACTTTGTTGGAGATTGTAAGAGTCAAAATTCTTAATTATCATGTTGCACTGTGTTATCATGAACATTTGTATAATATTTTTTTCTTTCAATCATGTCAGACCCTGTCCAATTGTAAAGTATGTCATTACCTCAGTACTAAGCCCTGGTTACTGTGGTAATGAATACCTCAAGTCATTTGGGCGTACAGATCTAGATCTATTGTGAGGCGATGCTTTGTGAGGTCTTGTTAGTATGGACACTGAATCACCAAGCTTTTGCTCACCAAAACAAGCTGTAGCCCTTTTTTATGCTTGTTGTATTGATTGGTATTGAGCCACTGTGTAATTACACTGAGGTAAAAAATATTAGCCAACCCAGCTGTGATTGGTGTAACCTGCTAACAGCTAATTAATTATTGATTCCATCTCTTACTCTCAATGACATTAATACAGTATATGCAATATGAATGTTTTATGTACTTTTATCTAATTAATTTGCCATGCCTGACCATTTAGCAACAATAAGGACAATATTAAGTTTGTTGCATTACATCTTGCTTGAAAGGAACTAAAATTTGTTAGTTCTTCATGAAATGAAACTTACTGAGAATCTTAATCTGTTTCAAGCACAAAAATGTTGTGGCATTGATATTGTTTAATAGTAGCTGTTACATACAGTACAGTACATTGAGATGATTTGACGGTTGGTTTGATTGTAAATGTTATTGTGTAGAATACATGAACCATTGTGGAGTAAATTTTAATTTAACAGTTACTTTTTTTTATCTTATTACTAACCACAAGCAACCCAGTTCAACCAGGTGCCTAATGTGATACTTTGTGATACTGCCCTGTAAGTGTTTAAAATAACCATTTTTATATTGTGTTTTTTATTATTTTTTTATTATTTTTCATAAAAATATACATCATTTATATGTAAATTTAATTAGTTAAATTGTTAATTAATAATAATTTGTTAATAAATTTATTTTTTAAGAAATGTTTGTGTACATTCTTTAGTAATTTTTCAAAACAAATAAAATCAAGGTTTATTTATCAAATACATAATGCAATGTGCAACAGAACGTGAGCAAGCTCCTTTTTCATTAGAGTGCGTCAATTCAGTGCAATCTCAAAAATCTGGCCAGTTGACAATACCCAGAATTTCAAAATCAAGTGTGAATGTTAGAACCTTTTCGTACTTGGCACCCCAACTCTGAAACAGTCTTCCCAGCATTGTCAGGGAAGCATATACACTCTGTCAGTTTAAATCTAGATTAAAGACCCATCTCTTTAATCTAGCCTACATAGTCCCGGATTGGGTTTATTATTCATATCCCATAGGGGGTTGTTAGACTGCATTAATTAGGTAAACCGGAACCAGGGACACTTCCCATAAGAACAGATGTGCTGGCTGTATTCTAAGTCTGTGTGTCTTTCAGTTACCCAAAAGGCTTGTGTTCCAGACTTGAAAACATATGTGGGAAAACGGAAGCAGGAATATAAGGCTGGCTGCAGCTCTCTTTCATTCAGGTTTGTGCTGAGGAACCGAGTTGTGTCCTGGCAAATCAGGGGTGGATTGAGTTTGTGACATCTGTGAGAGTGAGAACCAATGAATGTGCTGCCTCTACCCAGCAGAACGCTCTCAGATGTTTCTCTCTGATAACACATAGATGAATGCAAAGTGAATGCAGCCAATGCAATACATTTGGCTCCAAAGCAAAAATCTAAATAAAAGCGAGCTGCGGCCAGCCTTATATACACACTTCTGGGTAGGTGTGGCTTGACCTGCAACTCATTTGCCCAATGCTCATTGGCTACCGAATGTTATGCCAATATTGTTATTGTCATATTGTTTGAAAGATATTGCAATTTATGACAAATTTAAAAATGGGGGACAAACTGTTCATAGGGCTTTTAAGCAATTAATGTGTTCAGTTATTTCTGTGCGCCTTGGTCCAAAGATCCTATAAACCACTTTTAAGAACTAAGAACTTGGCAAAATTTGTAGGAGTAGCAAAAAAACAGAATCATGTACTTTTAAAAATGGAAGTTACTGTAATGGCTGGAGTCTTAAGATACAGACTGTAATAAACACAATGAGAGGAATCAGATACTAAGTTATTTTTTTGTAGATAAAAGGGGTCAAAAGTTATAGCCATTTGAAAAGTGTTTTTATGAACTGGTAGTGGTGCTATAGAGTTAATGCTAGAGACCTCAACTTTGGTCAGATTACTACTGAGGACCACCCCTACAAGTGTGGCAAATGTAATCATTTTCCTACGTATGGTTCATAGGGCTGGCATAGACTACCACTAGGAAATCATAATAATTATAATAATAATTCCAACAGGGGCTACAGGCCCTTCAGGGCTTGGCCACTAAATAAAAAACCGCCAAGTCTTAGTTTACCTGCACAAAACAAAATAATTATAGTAGTTGTTGAAAAATAGGTAAAGATTTTATGTATAAATGCATGTTTTATAACTAAATATATACATATCTATTAACTCAAGCTCAGATTACTTTATTCTGAAAAGAAAACAATGTAAAGAACACTGTTTTTGCAGCATCCCTGGTGACAGTGCTTCCTGCAACCTGAGCATGTGCCACATTGGGTCTGAGCCCACATACTAAAAGGTTTGTACCTTTTAGCCCACATACTGGGCTTGTGCTTTAGCAAGTTGTGCCACTCAGTTGGCACACATGCTGCAGTCTGCTGCGAGGCCAAGTATCTTTGGTGCAGCAACTGTATTGATAGTTGAAAGCTGTCAGGGAAAGCTTTCAAAGAAGGAGTAAGCACACAAAAGCATTACCTGGCATATTGACTGATTAACACAATGTAACTGCTAACATAACTTAAGGTCAACCTGATAGCTAAAGAGTTTAATTGAATAGAATGGTGACTAATTAGCATGCTAATCAATAACCAACTAAGCTAACTAACATAAGAGAACACACACAGACATGTTTTGATCAGGTATTTCTTGGGAACTGTAGTGAATATCAAAAATCTGGTTTTCTGTATGTCTGTTGTCCTCCACCTGTTGAAAGAACAGAAGAGTTACATCTGTTGTATCACTCTTGAAACCTTACTATCTACCTATCTCTCTCTCTCCACAGAGCCTTTTCATCTGTGTTGCATCAAACATCACCTCAATAATATTCTACTGTTGTCTGAGTCTACTTACCATAACAAATGGTGGAAAATGACAAAAAACATACCAACAGAATCAACATAAACCAGTGAATACAATGACATAGAAAATGGAATATCAGACAAAGTATTCAAAAGTTAAGTGAAAAGATAAGGCACACATGCTGCAGGCTACTGGGGAGATTATTTAAGACAAGAATAAGCAAAAATACTTTGGGGCCAGGTAACTTTGCAGCAACTGTACCGATTGAACAATGTACATGAAAAACAGATTCAGATGTTAATGTTAATGTAATGTATGTTAATGAAATGTAGGTATAGGTGGGAATAAACTTAAGATAAAGAATGTGTATATATGGGCATGTGCCACACAGAATTTAAACCCACATCCTGAAAGGTTCTGGGGCTTGAAAACTCAGTTGATGCACATGTTTAAAGCTACCAAGGAGAGAGAGCTTTTGAGGCAGCCCAACCTTTGCAGGACCTTTGACTGCATGTGCAAAAAGATAGTTTTTATTACATAGCAGTTACTTCACAATCCATATGGACATTTATAAAAATCCAAATTATCGTGTAAATGTTTTAAACCATTGAAAAAAAACATAGTAATGGTTTGCAGGCATGGTTTACAAATCAAAAAAGTCAAAGGCCTAATTTAAATGCCAATATTGTGACTTTAATTAAATAAAAGTTTAATTGTTTATTCTTTTACAAAAAAACCTACATAGACCTATAGACCTAGAGACAGCTGTGTGTGGCACTGGTGAACATGATATCCTATGTGTAAGCTGCATTTTGTTGAGCAAATCAGACAAAGAAGTTTGAAAAGTTGGAGATTTGAAAAATTCTAAATGGCGGCAATGTTGCTTGAATGCACTCGAATCATCATGAGCCAAGCAATTATTAAAAAAAAAAACAAGAATTTTGTTTGTAGGACTTCTGTGTCAGAAGTTATGAGCATAATAAACATGAGTGAAACTTTGAACTGTTGGTGTCACTAAATGGGAGACTCCAAATTTGGCAAGATTACATTTCGGACTGCCATGGACTCAAGAGTGAAAGAAGAATAATAATAAGAACACTTATGGACCAATGGAGTTTTTTTTTTTGCAAGCAGCAATTATCAGGGTCAAGCCCACCATGAGCACAAAGTGAAATATTCGTGGACATCACTGATGAAGAGTTAAAAAAAAGACATAAAAACAACTGAAACCATCGAAAACAGCATAAAATGGTTTATAATGATCATAAAATGGCATATACAGTAAATGGTTCACAATGCAAAGTTTCATTTTCATACACCAAAGCATTACAAAGTTACAGCCTCAGATGCTTTTTTGTCATTGTGCCATTCAAATTGTTGAGGGGTCAAGATTTTCAAGTTTTTGTCAGGACTGTTTCTAGATTTCTAGAAAAATTTTGTACAAAGTGGACATGCTGCCTAGGAGTTCAAAGAAGTAGATTTTTTTTTACATAATTCAAAATGGCCAACAGGAAATATGGTTAATCTGGTATTGCAGTACTTGGCATGAGCCAGGGAATCTATAGACATCAGAAGAAAAATTATTGACAATCAGCTAAGGTTGTAAGGTTATAAGTGGTTTCATAAATTTGCTATATCATTTGACCACTGGTGCCCCAAACATTGCATGTATTCTCAGAACATGGCCCCAATGAACCATACCAAGGTTTGTAATGATACTCAATTGTTTGTAAGATATTGCATTTTACAAGCAAATTTAAAATGGCTGATGCTCAAGAAGGCTGACAAGAGAACATTGAATATTGTTGACTCACAATGCCTCAAGGAATCTATGGACACCAGCCTCATAATTTTAGGACAAAACATTTAAAAGTTCTAAACAAAAATATCCATTTTCTTCTATCTCAACACTACAGATGAAACTGTGCAACTGTGTGTGTTCTGTTACAGGATGGCCCCATTCCAAGCTCTATAGAGAATAGCTGTGCTGAGCCGTTGGCAATATTGTTTATATAATGTCATTAGACTGGGAGACCTGGGTTCAAGCCCCACCTTGGACTACCTCTAGTACAGGCTATCCTAGGTCCACATAGACCAGAGAAAGACTGTGTTTTTTGTTCAAACTCCCCTCAATTATTGATTGATGTCGATTTAAAACCATCCTGTTTAAAACCAACTAATCCAGGATGCATCTTGACTGGTCTTCAAAGAGCCTAAAAGAGCCCATATCACACCTCTCCTCCTTTTCCTTCACTGACTACCAGTTGCTGCACGCATCAAGTTCAAATCTCTACTCCTCGCAAACATAGTGTTATGCTTAACTGGTCAATGGCTGGCAAAGTAGATGGTGTGTTGGAAGGTGGTAGCTAGCGATAAGCTGTGTTCTGTTCAAATAGTGTCTTCTGGGTGGTGATGGAGATCCATCTTACTATAGAGGGTCCTAATCCCCATGAGGCCTTCACCTTCCTGAGGCATGGTTTGAGCATACAGTGGGTCCATCATACTACGGGATCCTTTGCTTCCCCAGAGCTCCATTAAAGCCAGTAGATTCAAGCGGTAGTGGCTATTTAACCACTATTATCATCAAAGTTTTGAGTGGTGTCAGTTAGTCCTTCCTAGCTCCTCTTGGAACGCTGGCCCTCTGGGGTATGAACAGAGTAGCAACTTTCCTACAGAGGATCCTCTGCTTCCCTCAGGAAGGGAAAAGAGGACATTAGTTTCAGGTGGCTGGGGCTAACTCAAGCTCTCTGAACTTTTCTTCCTAGTAGAATAGTACGCTGCTACCCATAGAACACAGCCTTTGTAAAGTTGGCCATGTGGCACGCTTGGACAATGTGTTAACACTAGTCCAGGAGACCCACGTTCCAAAATTAATGCTTATTTTGCCTAAATATTAATTATTAAAGTTAAATATGAATATAAAGTTCATAAATATAAAGAATCATAACATTTAACTGGTATTGTGACAACCCTACTTGTTCCTGAAACTTCCAGAACGCTGTTTATTACATATTTTATGGCACATTCTATTGGTTTCTGAGGAAGTGTGATTTTAGAGAGGTATCTAGAGAAGGCGGGAACTGACATTACATTTTATTGTTCTCACATGTAGCTTGGCGGTAACCCAGCGTGAGGAACTGGAGGTCTACACTGGGTGATTTCTGTCAGGACAGTGATTAGTGCACTTATAATTATGGAAATGCAACAGATGGATGTTACTTTTCCCATTCCATTCAAAAGTCTGTTCACAATCGAAATGCAAGGACCAATTCTTATTTACTTAAATATGAAACACTACTCTTCAGATGTGCTATACGAAGCTATAAGACTATTTTTTTAAAGCCACCCTTTCTGCACAGCTTCTTTTTTTTTTTCTCTACCTCATTTAATCACAAAACTGTTCAGGATTCAGTAATAAATAAATCTTCTTTTCCTTTCGGCTGTTCCCTTTCAGGGGTCACCACAGCGAATCATCTGCCTCCATCTAACCCTATCCTCTGCATCCTCTTCTCTTACACCAACTAACTTCATGTCCTCTCTCACAACATCCATAAATCTCCTCTTTGGTGTTCCTCTAGACCTCCTGCCTGGCAGTTCCAACCTCAGCATCCTTCTACTGATATATTCACAATCTCTCCTCTGAACATGTCCAAACCACCTCAATCTGGCCTCTCTGACTTTATCTCCAAAACATCTAACATGAGCTGTCCCTCTGATGTACTCATTCCTGATCCTATCCATCCCTGTCACTCCCAAAGAGAAGCAAGCATACAAGTATATACAACCTAGCATACAAGTCCTCATATGCTCTTTGTTTGGCTATTGCCACCACTACCTTCACCTTACGCAGCATCTCCCTGTACTCCTGCCTAATCTCTTTAGTCCTCTCAGTGTCCCACTTCTTCTTAGCTAACCTCTTTCTCTCTATACACTCCTGAACTTCCTCGTTCCACCACCAAGTCTCCTTTTCCATTTTTCCGATGCCACACCAAGTACCCTCCTACCTGTCTCCCTGATCACATTAGCTGTCCAGCCATCTGAAAGCACCTCCTGACCACCCAGAGCCTGTCTCAATTCCTCTCTGAAAACTACACAACATTCTTCCTTTTTCAACTTCCACCACTTCGTCCTCTGCTCTGCCTTAGTCTTCTTCATCTTTCTCATCACCAGAGTCATTTTACACACCACCATCCTGTGTTGCCTGGCTACACTCTCCCCTACCAATACTTTGCAGTCACTGATCTCCTTCAGATTACAACATTGACACAAGATGTAGTCCACCTGAGTGCTTCTACCTCCACACTTGTATGTCACTATGTTCCTGCCTCTTCTGGAAGAAAGTATTCACTACAGCCATTTCCATCCTTTTTGCAAACTTCACCACCATCTGTCCTTCTGCATTCCTGTCCTGAAGACCAAACCTGCCCATCACATTCTCATCACCTCTGTTCCCCGCACCAATCACCACTCTCTCACTTCTGGGTATGCTCTGCATCACTTCATCCATTCATTCACAACTCACTCCATTATTTCTCCTTCTCTTCTAACTCATATCCTACCTGTGGGGCATAACCACTAACAACATTGAACATCACACCTTCAATTTACAGCTTCAGACTCACTACCCTATCTGATACTCTCTTCGCCTCCAGAACATTGTTTACAAGCTCCTCTTTCAGGAAAACTCCTACTCCATTTCTCTTTCCATCCACACCATAGTAAAACAGCTTGAACCCTGCTCTTAAGCTTCTAGCCTTGCTACCGTTCCACCTGGACTCCTGGACACACAGTATACCTACCTTCCTTCTCTGCATCATATCAACCAACTCTTTGGCCTTCCCTGTCATAGTCCCAAAATTCAAAGTCCCTACTCTCAGTCCTACACTCTTGCCTTTCCTCTTCTCTCTCTGTCTTCTAACACGCCTTCCTCCTCTCCTTCTTCGACCAACAGTAGCCCAATTTCCACCGATAGGTCAACAGCACCAGTGGCGGTCATTGTTAACCCCGCAGCCGTTGTTAACCCGGGCAGCGACCGATCCGGCATGGAATTCTTGTTTGTGACTTGCATGTTTGATTTGGTACGTCGGATGCCCTTTCCTGACACAACCCTCTGCATTTATCCAGACTTGGGACTGGCACAAGAAGACGCTGGATTGTGCCCCCTTGTGGTTGCATTATTCAGTAATAAATAAAAGTAATGTAATAAATGTAATAAATAGTGATATAGACTGGTTGGCAAGAAGGAGAATGCTAAATGTTAAACTTGTTTGTACCAATTTATTTTGGTAAAAGGCAAAAGTATAAAGACAGCACTGGCGGAATACCAATCACAGTATTGCAGATTAACATGTCACTCATAACACAAAATGTCAAAAAAAGGAAAATAAATTGGTGAACAAATGATTTAAAGGAAATGGGAAGGAAAGCAAAATTCCAAAAAAAAAGAAAAATTAATTTTCTAAACTATCTTCCTATTTTAACTCACTTTGACCTAAACAGAGTCAGTCTGTATGTGATCTTTATCTCTTCTGTTTTATAATCATGCACTAAAGACAAATATTTCATATGGGGGGAGAGATGGAGAAAGAGTGTATGTGTGTGTCTACACAAACTGCAGAACTGCAGGGGCTAGATTGTTGACCTACTTTTCTCTGTATTTTTTTCTCCAGCAGTTCTGAAGGATTTTTCAAGCCAGCAAATTTGCTATTAGCAGTGTAAAACATGTCCAAATTTAGAGGGATTGGGGCATCGCAGTATTTAGGGTGGGATTATGAGAAGTCAAGATAAAGTCTATAAAAAAATTTTTTTTCATTAATATTTATTGTTTTTCTACAGGTTGGTCAGATTGACCAAACTGTGACCTTCTGTCCACTTAACCTAGGTTTTTTTCTGGGTGTTACAGTACAATTTACTGTACTGTTTACTCAAGTTTGACATTAAAAAACATTGCTAAATGTTCCATCTTGATCATTTGTGAAAAGAATATTGAAATTTTAAATTAAATTACATTTTTTGAATGTTATTTTAGTGTAATGTTAACGGCAAAGACAATACTGTCAAACAAAGCAGGAAGGTCTATTTTATACATTGTTATACTAAAGAAAATACAACCTTGATATATTATTCAATGACCTGAATTGCACAGTATGCATTATTAAATACTACACATTTGATATTGAAGCCAAACTGTGTGCAGACTATTATTATAGTGGTTACTAGTTACAAAATACTAAATACGTACACTTAGTGATTTACAAAAGTGGCAGTGAATCTGATTTAGAATCTGCTGTGTTTGCTAACATTTCCTCTCAGAGATGCCCAAAGTTCAGAACCTGTGCAATGTGCATTTGTAAGGTCCTGAAATTTTTTAAACAAAAATGTAACAATAAAAGCATATGTGTAATGATTGCTCACACACAGGAGGATCCATATGCAGCATTTTATTATACAAGAACATAGTCGGGCAAGCAAGGGTCAAACACACAGCAAACAAAGGCAACACAGGTAGTCCAAAACGTAAACGAGAAAACAAGCACAGATCAGGGCAGGCGGCAGGCAAGTAGCGTAATCCAAGACACAGGCGAAAGTCCAAGGGCAGGCGGCTAACAATCACAAACTAGAAGGCAGTCCAAAACACAAACCAGGAAACCAGAAACCACAAGAGAGAATGCTCGGAGACGTTAGCCGGGGCAAAACAAGATTTCGCCCCGAGCAGCAGCACAGGTGAGTTTATATATGGTCTTTAATGAGCGTAATGGCCGCCACCTGTAGCGGGCGTGGTCCCAGCACGGGGTTCTGGGTAATGTAGTTCGTGACAATATGATGCATTTACAAAGTATAAAATGAAGTGTTCATGTGTTCATAGTTTGCGTGTATTTCATTTATTCATTACTTTTAATTTTTCTAAAGAAAAATTTCTTAATACACTTCCTTAAGCTGCGTCAGCTAAAAAGAGTGATATGTTTCTCTGTCTATGTGTAGTTGCTCTATTTATATGGTTTGTTGAACTGTTGTGTTTCATCTAATGTTTTCAATCTGAAATTTGTACAAAGTGCTTGTTGTCTATAGTGTCTGGCATGACCAAATTTTTGGATCATTCATGGATCATAAAAAATCCCCTCTTCACCTGGAATTCACCTGAATCTTACAGTTAAGTATCTTAACTGTAACTCTGTAGATATGTAGATATCTATTTTTATTTTTCTTGCTCATTTCGGGTCTGTTCGTGCGGAATAGTTGTGCCTTTACATCGTACACCCGACAGGAGCTTTTGGATATTGGTTCGCACATTTCCGACAGTTTTATCATCAATCTTCGTCTTGTCCCTGAGATCGCCAGAACACCCGAAGCGGCGCACTCTTCCCTGCCGGGCGGAAGTGCTCGAAGGCGGCGGCACGATCGTAAACAAAGGCGGGGAAGTGCGGAGGGCAAAGAGCTAAGCTAAGCATTTTTCTTGCCAATGTACGGTCATTGGTGTACAAAATGGACGAGATTCGACTCCGCATCAACCACAGCAAAAGACTTTTGAACTGTAATGTCATGATCTTCACAGAAACATGGCTAAACAGCGGCATACCGGACAATGCTATTGAGCTAGCTGGACTTCATACATTCCGGGCAGACAGGACGGCAGTTGATTCCGGTAAGACCAGAGGCGGAGGACTGTGCATTTATGTTAACAAAGCTTGGTGCACGAACTCTGTTACTGTCGGAAGACACTGCTCAGCCAACATTGAGTTTCTCATGGTTAAGTGTAGACCGTTTTATCTGCCACGGAAGTTCACCTCTACCATTATAACTGCTGGTTACATTCCTCCCGATGCTGATGCCAAGCTTGCTATGAACGAACTTCATGCAGCCATCAGTAAACAACAGACTGCTCACGGAGGCTGCATTTATTGTTGCGGGAGATTTTAATCACTCAAACTTAAAGGCAGTGCTCCCCAAATTCCACCAAAACGTTTCTTGTCACACCAGAAGAACCAAAACTTTGGACCATGTCTACACAAACATGGTTGAAGCCTACACTGCGACCCCCCTCCCTCACCTCGGACAATCAGATCACCTTTCTTTGTTTCTCACCCCCAAGTATTCAAGCCATCAGTGAGGACCATCAAAGTGTGGCCAGAGGGGGCAGACTTCACACTCCAGAACAGGAACTCCAGAAACAAATCACCACATACCCAAACCAGAAGCCATGGATGAACAAAGAATGAACTTACAACCCAGAAACAAATCACCACATACCCAAACCAGAAGCCATGGATGAACTGAATCAGCCTGCTGAAAGCAACACTGCCTTCAGATCAGGTGATGCACAGGCCTACAGCACTTCCAGGGCAAATCTGAAGAGGGGCATTAAAAAGGCCAAGCACTGCTATAAGCTAAAACTAAAGGATCACTTTTCCAACTCTGACCCTCGACGCATGTGGCAGGGCATCCAGGCCATCAGCAACTACAAACCCAGCAATTCCACCCCCACAGCCACAAATGCCTTCTTCCTGAATGAGCTTAATGACTTTTATGCTCGCTTTGAGAGACACAATAACGAAACTTCCACCAAGCTCACACCTTTAAATGATCACCCGTCCATTACATTCACCTCCACTGATGTTTACACTGCACTGAGCCGGATCAACTGCCGGACGGCATCCCCGGACGCGTACTCAGGGCATGTTCAGAACAGCTCGCTGGGGTTTTTACAGACATTTTTAACATGTCTCTAGCTCAAGCAGCTGTGCCAGCATGCTTCAAATCCACCTCCATTGTGCCAGTGCCGAAACACTCCGGTCCAATATGCCTGAATGACTACCGCCCTGTGGCACTCATGCCCATCATTATGACGTGCTTTAAGCGGCTGGTCCTGGCACACCTTAAGGACTCTCTCCCGACCACACTGGACCCATACCAGTTTGCCTACCACAAAAACAGGAGCATGGAGGACGCAGTCTCTATAGTGCTGCACTCTGTACTCACACACTTGGACAATAAAAACACCTATGCACGAATGCTGTTCGTGGACTTCAGCTCAGCATTTAATACGGTCATCACTTCCAAGTTAATCGCTAAACTTGGAGACCTGGGCATCAACACATCCCTTTGCAATTGGATTATGGATTTTCTGACTAACAGGCCCCCACTAGTTAGGTCAGGCCACATCTGCTCCACTACCATCACTCTCAGCACCGGGGTACCACAGGGCTGTGTGCTGAGCCCCTTCCTCTACTCCCTCTTCACCCTTGACTGCAGGGCCTTGAATGGATCTAACGCCATCATCAAGTTCGCAGACAATACTACGGTGATTGGACTCATCAGCAACAACGATGTGACTGCCTATAGGGAGGAGGTCCAGCACCTAGCCACATGGTGCACAGACAATAACCTGCTCCTTAACACCATCAAGACTAAGGAGCTCATTGTGGACTTTAGGAGGGAGAAAGGAGGCACACACGATCCCATCCACATCAACAAGATGGCTATTGAGCATGTCTCCTGCTTTAAGTTCCTGGGGACCCACATCTCAGAGGACCTGTCCTGGTCTTCCAACACCTCCAGCCTTGACAAAAAGGCTCACCAGCGTCTCTTTTTCTTGAGGACACTAAAGAGGAATCAGATGTCCTCTGCCATCCTGGTGAACTTCTATCGCTTCACAATAGAGAGCATCCTAACCAATTGTGTCACAGTCTGGTATGGGAGCTGCTCTGTCACGGAGCTCAAGGCACTGCAGCCAGTGGTAAAAACCGCCCAGCGCATCACAGGAACTCCACTTCCTGCTATTGAGGACATTCAACAGAGACACTGTCTGCATCGAGCACGCAGTATCCTCAAAGACTCTTCTC
>JAZGTK010005840.1:361-21745 GCA_036877625.1 Ambastaia sidthimunki
GGATTTATTACAATAGCTTTTAATATGACACATATTTCACATTGTACAGGTACAAGTATTTGCACATAATGACAGATTTTTCTAATGCATGTCATTATTGATTTTCTTAAATAATTGAATTATTTAATACAGTGAAATTTTCCACAGGTCATTATCACAGGGTTGTGACATGCAGCTCTTATATTCAGGACAATTTTATAAAGGACAATTCTTCTCAAAACTGTTTTGTAAGTGTGTTCTTGTAGCTCAACTGGTAGAGCATTGCATTAGCAGCGCAAAGGTTGTGGGTTCGATCCCAGGGAACAGAAGTACTGATTAAAATTTACCTTAAATTTACTGTAAGTCGCTTTTAAGCGTCTGCCAAATGAATAAATGTAAAGGCTATAGATATTTATTATCTTAACAGTAATTAAGATCTTCTTATGCTTTTTTTTAGAGTGAAATGAGAATAATAAATTTTTAATCACCTTAAATTCAGCCTCCTACACACAATCTATTCCAAAGCCTTCTAAACCTAAGCTAGCCCAGAAAGAGTTTGTACGACCAGCATATCTGCTGTGAGATGGGTGTTTTAGTCTATTGAGACAATGCTCATTAAGTGGATTATCTAACAGCAGTGTGGTGAACTGCAAAGCAAATTTCAAGACCTGTTGTAGGCAACAAATTTCTTCTACTGCAGTAGAATTGTGTGGCCAGGGTGTCTGTCAATCTATTTGGAACCTTGTGATGAAAAAAAATCACTCTTTTCAGCAGTCCTGCCTCCCGTCCTAAAATAACCTACCGGGGACATGTTGACTGACCACTTGAAAGAGTTCCATAACACATGTAACCTTTTTCTTAAAAATTATGTTGTCATTCCATTGATAAGTTGCTAATGCAATGTCAGTCTAAGTTGTAGTGAGCACATTGCTGCAATGGGTCAATAGCTACACCATATTGTGAAGGCCAAGGGTGCTCTGTAAATACAAGTAAATGAAGTTGCACCTTTGGCTTTTCTGGATTAAAAAACAAAATAATGTTTACATTTCTCAGCTGGTTTCAAATAATCTAATTGGAGTGGGGACAAAGGCATCTGTCTCCACCTGCATGAAAGGTTATGAATTGTCATAAGTGTCCCTTTTGAGGAACTTGACACAGCATCTGGTTTAACCCTATGGGGAATGCCTTCGGTGTGACTGGTGTCTGAATATCATGTCTACTCATTCCAATCTTATTGGCCCACAGCATTGCTTCATGCAGTGCTTGTTGACTTGCCGCCCTGGATATTGGGATTCTGTTGGTAGGCGGCCCTGTATAAATGTTACAGAGAGGAGTCATAGCTTGTTACTGACGAGCTCCCTTCAGTTAATGGTTCATTAAGGCTGTGCCTTAGGCTCATTCCCAGTGAGAGCTGTGACACTTCCTATTATGCCTTTATTATGGAAGGCTTGTGGCGTGAACTGGTTATTTGCCGTCACTTTTTTGAACCCCACCTTGACCACTTGGTTTGGCCATCTGACAGCTGGCTCAGTGGTGTGTCAACACTAGCCTGGAAGACTGGTGTTCGAGTCCTATGCTGAACACCTCCCTGTGTGTCTAATTTAAGCTTTTTATATTGGACTTTGTGCTTGGTCAGTGACCCAAGAGAGTTCCTTTTCGTTACCAGCAGCACATGAGTAGGGTGTTATTGCATTCTGCTTATTGTGTTTCAACACAGATCATGTGGTAGCTGCTCCTCTTGGGATGGCGCTGTTGCTCATAGCATCAAACCAGACCATCAAATTCTCTCAAAAGGGAACGAGAAAAGAAACAAGACACTGTGACTCATTGCCATGTCTCAGGAGTGCCTCATCAGACAAAGCAGTTGATGAAATATTCACAGGAGCCCTAATATACTCACACCTGATGCATAGCAGATACTACCATGGGCCAATTAGATTACCGTGATTAGACATGAGATTCAGACACCAGACACACTAAAGGCACTCCCCATAGTGTCAAACCACGCGTAGTGTTTCTTTTCCTTTCTCTTGCCCACTGGAGTTGTGTTAAAAATTCAAGATATGTGATTTATATAAGTCAAGTTCTGACTTACAAGATTTTGCAGAACATTGTAAGGAATACATTAAGAATACAGACATTAAATCAGCAAGGGAGTGTTTACAGCTAATTTGTAAAAGTAACATTTCACACCATGTTGCCAAATGTAAACATTTCCCTGCAATTTTTTTTAAACTTTACTAGTCACAAATGCATCTGAAGATTATTTTTTTTCAAAGCTGTCATTGGTAAAAAAAACACAGCATTGGACAATAGCACAAGAAAAAGACAATCATCTGACACACGTCAATCAAAAGTGACATACTGAGTGAGTTAAACTTCTGACATCACAAGGGATTTTCCTCCTGAAAAAAGTCAATGAAAACCTTTGTAATGTAGTCCCCATGAACTGATTAATTTTTTAGCACTATGAGAAACACGTTCTGACAGTAACATTGTTGTTTATGCTAGTAATAATAAAATTCAGCGTATAAAAGTTTAGATCCTTTATTGCATTAATTTCTGAAAACCAAAGATTTTATTGGAAAATAGCCTGTGCAAAATATGTCGGAATACAAATATGCAGTGATATTTGTATATTTTGAATGACAGATCTATAGGTTTGGATATTTTGTTAATGGAATTTATTACGTTTTTGAACCTAAAGTGCAAATTGAAGTTATATTGGGAACTGTTAACTGTTGCTAAAGTATTTATTAAAAAATATATAGTTTTAGTAGTAAAAAATTAAAGAACATAGGAAGTACAGAACACAAACAACATACACATAGCCAAAAACAAGGACTGACAATGAACCAAAAGAAACTAAGGGTGAACAAGGAAACTAAACAAGGCCACATCAGGCCAGCCCACACGGATCAGGTTTTAAGCAAATTCGTGGAGAGGCTTAAATCAACAGGAGGTACAGCATCTTTCTTTAGACAACGTGATCTGCAAAACCAAAATTTGCACCAGTCCTTTTAAACAGTCTTTGGTTTAACTTTACAGCAGTAGTAGGATGCTTTGCATTTTAATCTGGTGCATTATTCATAAAATTGTGAAACATAAAGAACAAAACATTTCTACATTTACTGTAAGCAATTTTTCTATTTACAACTCAATAGTTCGCTGCCTTAGAATTATAAGGTTCTATCTGACATTTTTGTCAAAATTGGGTTATTGACATATTCTTACTCTAATATAACTTATTGACACTATTAAAGGTGTTTTATTTTTAAAAAATGGTTCTATCTGCGGCAGCCCAATCATAATTTGGAATGTACACAGGAGGACCAATCAGGTCTTACCTCTTTATGTTGTTACTGATAAGCCTGTCCCAGTCCTACTGGTTTAATACTGTGTTATGAGACTTGGTAAATGTGACGATGTCATTGAAAGCAACAAAGAAAATGCTATAGATTTCACTTTCCTTGCCTAAATATGCTATATATCTTTGTGTTTGACAACTAATTTCACTAGTTCATACTAGTGTATGCTAGCTAGCGATTGCTAATGCTAACTAGTGCTAGCTAATATGGATATTATAATATCTTTTTGGGGATTTTTAAGGCAGTCATAGGTTTATGTTTTTGTTGCAGTTGTTGTTTTTATCTTTCAGACAATTGCTTGAGTAGCATGATCCATATAATAAAAAAAAATAAACAATGATTTACAGCATTCAAGCCTTCTTTCTTGTTACTTGCCTGGAGCATGTTACTCAAAAAATGGACCCAACACTGTACAATTAAAGGCTTAGATATACCATTTTGATAGTTGATAACACATTTGTAAGACATACATTTACATATTCAAGATAGGCTACATGAGTAAATTGTAAACATTTCTTAAATCATTGTTATCTTTTATGTTTTGTTAGATAGAACCTTGTAATTACAAGGCGATTCAGAGTTACAAGGTTCTATCTGCAACTGACCTGTTCCAAAATTCCTAATTTCTAAATTAGGTAGAATTTTAATATTTCATATTTAGAATACATTTGGGGTATCTGTAACTCTGATGCTTTAAAGTAATTTGTTCCACTTATCAGTTTTGGTATTTACAATGCAAAAACTTTAAACCTCATTTCTTTTGAGGTTCTTCAAACTGGTCAAAACGCAGATAGAACCTTATAATTCTAAGGTAGCGAGTTGCTGTGTTAATGAAAACTATACTTTTTATTGCGCATTATATGACAGTTGAGTTTGTTACAAAATCAAAGTACTTTAATCAGGAAAATAGTTTGTGTTTAATGTGTGACTTTTTACATAAAACTGCACCACCCCATCAAGTTATCCAGAGAAGGCAGCTATTTAAACATAATAAACGTAAGTAAATTCTATATTGTAAAATAATTGAAATAAAAAGTACAATGTGTCTGGTAGTCATGTTAGTAGGTCCGCAAACATTTGGCAAGCAGATGACCTGCAGGGACTGTGGGTAAATATTCCCATTGAAATGGGACTGCCAACTTTAAGATTTTTCCCAAGACAAAAATGATGGAACCCATTATTAATCAGTGATGTTGTCTACATTGGATGTGGCAGGGTGCACAAGCAATGTGTTTTATTGTTTTCCTTGCTTGCTATTTCTAAGTCAGTAGTACCATTATTAAATTTTTAAAAAGAATTTACTTATATGGTTATAACACTTGTCAAATGGCTATTTAAAAATTACATTCACTCTGCATAACTCCTGCAGTTGTTTTTAATCAGTTTGTTGTTATTGGTCAAAATAAAACACTTTTGATAGCAAATGAGAAATTGTAAGATTTATTCAAATCTATGTTAAGAAATTATTAGAACATATTAAAAAATATGTTCAGAAAACACTTTTTTGAAATTAGTCAGAAATTAGTGTTACAAACACAAGATATAAATGTCAGATGTTAGTATTAGATTATTATTATTATTACTTTCATACAAGTTATTTTAGCTTTTTAATATAACTTTATAACTAGTTACTTTCTAGTTTTGGTTCCTTATCAGTCACCCTGTTGGCTTGCTTACTGGGAGAATGCTGACATTTAGCCCATCTTAGTTTTGTAAATGGTTAAAATTGCTTTTAGCACAATTACCTATAAACAGTTATAGGGCCTATAATATTTCCCTATTTCTTTTTCTCCTATTCTCTTTCATTATGCAGTGTTGAGATATTTTATGGTATTATTGCAAATCCCGTATATACCTAAAATGGCATATCTCGCTTACTATGATTAGTTATGGTCTTATTATCCCTAATTAGTTTTACTAATATACATCTTATAATGAACAATAACAAATTGCAATAATACCATGTATTCTGTGTTATACATGTTTGATCATTTTTTGTTTTCAGTGTTTTTATTTTCATTACATGTAAAGCTGATTTAAAACAATGCAATATTGTAAAAAGTGCTATATAAATAAAACTGAACGGAAATCTTTTAAACCTACAATTAAACTTTTTTGTCAACCAAGATGTCTTTAGTTTCTTTGGGCAGAACGTTTCCTAAATAGGAAAAATTAAAGACCTTTCTAAATAATAACAATACATTGTGATTACAAATTATTATTATTAGAGATCACTATCTTAGTAGTCAAACCATAAATTATAGACAAACTAAAGTATACCTTTAAACCTGGACTGTTTCATGCTACTGTTGTACTGTGCATGGGTTTTAGTAATTCAAGAATGTTAAACACATCACTGACCAAATCTACCCATATGTAAATGTAGAAACAATTATCTGTGAAATTACTAACTTGGTACAAAATCCAGCTACAAAATTCTAAAAAAAAAAAAAAAAAACATTAAGGTGAACACTAGTTTTGATGCAATTTTACTTTGGGGTAAACAAAACTGAAAGTTCAAAAATCCTTAAAAAACAATCAGGTTTATTTATCAGTCCAATAAGAAATCAGGTCTTCGGTAACCAAACAGGCTGAAGTCTCCCTGGTAACGAGCAAAGAGGCGACGAACATCTCGTTTGTTGATGCCAGTGAAATAGTGTTCCACCTTGGTGCGATTGTAGTGGGTTATCCCTGGCGGAATATTGGGGTATGACACCAGGTCAGCGATACCGGCAGCTTTTAGGATATATGGAGCATCACGCTCAAGAGTCTCATGGTGTCCCACTACATTGTAAGAAATATCACAAGGAGCACACAGGTCAGTATACGTCAGCCAGTGAATAATGTGGTCACCAAACTGCCTGTCCAAGTGTTGGCGACCTGTCTTATCACCCAAGTACCGTACAAAGTCTTCAAAACGTAAACCCACACTTTCACCATCATCACGGTGACTTTTGCGGTATTTTCGAATGATTGCTGGGGCAATGTCATGTTTGTACCAAGGTTCAAATCGTGGGTTCTTTACAAACTTGTCCTTGAAAGCTGATATGAGACGCTCAAACGGGTCTCTGACAATAAAGAACTTGAAGTAGGAATTCAATCTGTGAAATAGGAAAACAAAGTCAGAATAGCAATATCCTCACTAATTCTTAGGAGACAAAACATTTTACCTGTTAATAATTTTGAAAATAGCAACATTTCCACAATTTAATCAAAGATGATCACTAGAATGACTTAAAATTAAAGTTTGCAGTAGGGATGCACAAAAGCTCAAATTTTCATAATTAACTAATTGGTGTGATGGAAGCTCTGTATAACTGATTAGGTGCATAAAGTAAAATAAATTACACTTAGACGAGCGAGCAACATTAGAGAGATACTAGTAATACAGTAAGATGATACTACTGTAAAATGCTCCTCATTACATGCACTAAAGTTGTCACTCAGGTTAGAGTTTTACATGACCTGGCCTTGAAGTTCAGTGTAAGCTTACATACTATCCTCACACATAGCAGGTCTGCACTCTAACAAACACTCATTGTAATCAATCAAGCTGTCTACACTGCATGTAAATGTTGGTTGTCTTTCCCATTATAATTTAAAAAAAACTGTCTACATCACATAATTAATATCTATGTACATCTTGTTGCTTTTAATAGGAGTGCTCTGCCTCCCGGCACTCACAATGTATTTTGGGTTTTACCCAGTATACATTGTAAGTAATTGACATGTCATCTTGTTGTCATGTTAGATGATTTTAAAGCACTTATTTTCATTAGCCAGAGCCAACAAAATAAAAACAAAAAGTCCTTTATAAGCCCTTTATTTTCCATAACTTCATAATTATTATAACTTTCCAAAACCAAACTATTTTAAAGTTTTAAACAAGGCACTTTAATATATCTTAATTAATGTGGAAAAGATAAAAACATTATTTTTTGTAAAAAAAAATTTGTCAAAACAGCTGTAAAATATATTAGTGATCCACCAAAGTTTGTATTTGTGCATCACTAATACCTGACAGCAAATATTAGTGCATCCCTAATATCTCGCTCATACCGAGTCATAGGAAGAAAAACATTTTTTGAGACAACAAAAGAAGAGTGTTGAAAATGTGTACAATTCCTTGCTACATAAACTTGCTGTCCTGTAGACAGTTTCGTTCATTAGTTCTTTGTGCAACTATTAATTCTTAAGAAAAAGCTTTGTAAAAAAATATTTTAACCAATAGAAACCAAAAGAACCTTTGATGGATCTCTTCATCCGTCATAGATGACAGGCGAGGTAAACCATTCCTTTCATGGTCATGAACCAGGTTCTCTGGTATAATGTCAACCTTTGAAAACTTTCCTAAAAGGGAAAAACAGTTGTCTATTTTACCTTAAATATCGTGCTGAAAGCATTTTATTTAGGTCATAAAGCCTTATGCTTTAGCCATAATAAGCCTACCTCTACATTTATCAAACGTTTAAATATCATTTTTGTTTAATTAAAGACATAGCTTACCATTGAGAACAATTAGGACCTTCTTCCATTGTGTGTTACCCACTTTAGGTGTCTGGCAGAAGAGAATCTTGTGTTTGTCACACACAAAAATGCGATCCAAAACAAATTTGTGCACAGTTGTATGTGTAATGTTCCACAGGGAAAAATTTCTGCAAACAGTTGATAACAGCTCCAAGCGCTTCTCATTCACTGACTGCCAGTCTTCGGGCTCCATCACAGAGGGATTAAATGATGACTGATACCCACATAAAGCACAACACCATTGACATACATGCAGATATTTATGAAATGCAAAAAGCATGTAATACGTGTTTTAAGGTCCTAAGCAATGTTATATCTCGGACATATGATATTTAAAATGTAAGACTTTAAAGAAATAGACACAGGTAGAACAAGTAGACACTTTCTTTAACAGTCTCACCACTAAAAATGACTGTGATGCTGCCTTATCTGGCTGCTGGGTTGAAGAAAGTTTTACTGTCCTAACAGATGGCATGGTCCAAACAAACATCTCTGTGCTCCCTACAGTAAAATAAATAAACGTAACAAAAAGTAGATTAGGAGCAATTATTTTAAATATCAATGCTGTGGACTTTTTAAAATGACAAATACAATTATAGGCAAGCATTTTAACCCATTCCACTGCATAAAAACACATCAAATATAATAAAATGCATACCATCCGGCATTTTGAAGCTGAGGTTAATAAACTTGCTGACAAACAATAGGATGAGCAGCACCCAGCCGCAAGCACCAACCAGCAGCCAATGATGGCGCATCACTGGCCTATGGTCTTGCCAATAAAGCCTGAAAAAAATATCCAATTAAATGTTACAGCAATGACTTTTGACATTAAAAAAAAAAAGGTTTTCCTCACAAATGACAACAAATCAGATCCATGTTTCCCCTCGAAGCAGAGAATTAATTCTACATTTTTGTAATTGCTGAAATGAAAGCAATTACCCTAAATCCAGGTTTGTAGTCTTTAATAAGCAAACAATTTTAAATAAGAAATATTTAGTCTTGGTGGACATTTTATTTTTAAAGCTGCATGTGCTGTATTCAAGTATTGTGCTTTAATACAGTAACATAAATAATTACAATTATTCTAAGAGCAAAGAGGATAAAACTGTTATCAGCAAAAACCCAATATACTGTCTCCTTCCCCCAACCTCACAGCCATGGCAATGAGAACATTCAGTTCAAACACATAAAATGTCCCTTGTTTGTCAAGCTTATAAATTCTTTTGTAAGCATTTGTGTAAAATCTCTTTAACATTTAACATGGAAACATTTCATATGCAAATTAACACACTACGTAAATAATGAGACAGATGTTAAGAACCATTCCTCCACATATCTGATTCCCCTTCAGAATATATATTGTAAACAATGTCAGCAATAACAGTGTTTCTTGAACAGGCTCCCATTACATTTATCACAGATTTGTCAAGATTTAGCACAGTACCTACAGTATGTGATCATATAATCCCAACATGATCATATAATGTGCTTCAAGATCATTTCAGTAGCTGTGTGAGAGGAAGCCACTCTCAGCATGCCTCTCTGACACAAAAGCGGTTTTAAAACTGGAAGTGTGTGCTATTTAGGTCTTAATGTAGGTCTTAGTCTAAATGTTGTTGTAAATAATGCCATGCATTATGTGTTGAACATGTTTGGTCATTTTTCTGTTTTCTGTGTTTTTTTCTGTGTCAGTATTATGTGTAAAGCTGTAAAAGCGCTATATAAATAAACTTGTATTTAATGTATTTATGCTTATTTTTACTCCTAAATACATCAACTAACCCATCTGAGGCACAGCTGATAACATGCCCCTTTCACTCAAGATATGACCTTTAATGTGTCAGCTACAGCCTATTGAAAAGCTATGATTATACTGGAGTATACTGATTATATACTATATACTGATCATAGACTTGCAAACATACGTTGACAATTGCGGCGGTGGAAAACATGGCAGTGGAAGTATTATCCTGGTTGAGTATCTTCTGTATCTGAGAACCATCTGTATGTGTAATTGCCATGTGGTTACGCCAAAATGGTTGTTTTCTTTTTTACTTGAAAAGAAGCTGAATCTCTAATAGAATAGCATTTGTCATCAAACACCCCAACACCCTGTTGAATGAATATGAATATTTGTAAACAAAACTAAATTTCTCTGCTATTACAGAACTACATGGATAAAATCAAAGAACTGGACAACGTTCACATATTTTAACACTAAAGGAGTTATGCAGGCACTATAATAAGATAAGGTATATCATAAATCAAAAATGATATATTAATTTTGTCTCACTTCTCATTTTCCCAAGTTTCTGTGACTGGTGGCGAGTAACTTTGGATGAGTCCCTTTCAGGAATTGTATTGTCATGAATGTAGCATAGTCTTTGTGACCGTGAATAAGATGCTGTTATTATCTGAATGTTCAAAGAGTCATTTATTGTCAATAAATGCGTATATTTTCATAAAAAATATAATCGGGGACATTTATCTCATCATCACAACAATGGTTTACGAGTCAAAATCATAACACATTTAGAAAATGCAGACTGAACATTACATCGCACATTTCACTCATTTAAACGGTTCCATTTATCAGCTTGTCAATACATAAATAGTATTTAGAACTTTTAATTTGGACACTTTGATACATTTATCCCAGGAACAGACATTTAGCCAATGCATGTTCTATTAAACTGCATGTTAAACAAGTGATTTACAACTCTGTAAAGCCCTCATAATTCAATCCCCATGAGGAGCTTTAGGAGAAAGCATTTGAGCCCTAGTCTAGTCTACGGAAAACTCTCAAAAGTTGTGTACATGGCTGTACACCCCCCTCTATATTTTTTCAGTAGTGTGTAATAAAAGTCCCAGGAAAACATTGTAAAATAATTTTCTAATAGGTCTAACTGTATTTTGTTGCTTTTATAGGTTCCAATATAACCGATAACTGTCAGTGTGAGACAAACATTAACAAAAGATTAATGAATGTGAGTATATTGTGAATTGCTTACACGGATGTCCTGTTCGCCTTTTAGCAAATTTACCTATCTGAGACATTTTAGAGGCGGTGCAAATGACGCGAATAGCACAGTGCGAATTGAGCGTTTTCCGCGCAAATTGAAAAATGGCGGATATTCACGCTGCGTTAACCAATCAGGAGCTTGCTCTAGTAGTGACATGATTACGACAGAGATTAGTTATTGGAGACTGGAGCCGCCTGGCTGAAGCCCCTCCCATGATGCAAATCTGCATCTGTTGTGAAGTAAATTTCACACGCGAATGAAGCGATTTTATGCACGAATTTCATCAACTCAAAATGTTCAAGCATCCAACTATGCGCGAATAGCACAATTTATTCGTGCAAGTCGCGTCTAGTGTGAACGGCCCATTAGAGTTGCTACCTTTCTGGAGTAAAAGCTCAAATGGATGTTATATTTTGAAAACTTTGCATGGGCAGCACAAGCCTGAAGTCAGGACTGACATTTAATTTCATAATAAATGTATGTGTCATTATAAACATACATGTTGCGATTTGCACAAATTACTGTATTACAGTTGATAGAGCATGTATTTCATGAAACAGTGCTAAAATGTCAAAGCTACACCCTTTGACCTCTGTAATGATATATATAGTATGTAAAGTATAGAAGTATAGAATACACAGTAAATGTATAAGTTAGTAAACAAAAGCACACCGGGTCTGCCCATGTCAATCAGTCAGCTTAACAGGTTAAAGTGCCATGAACCCCCACCCCCATAGCACTGTAAATCTCCAATTCTCCAATCTCCAAAAAACGTGGGAGGGTAGAGTGAAGAAAGAGGGAGGAGATGGAACATGGAAATTCTGTACCCACACTGATAATGTTTTGCTAATAGCAGTTGTGACTGATCATGAGGTGAACTTGCTACAAAATAACCAAACTGTGAAGACTGCTTGTGAAACATGAATCCCATAAATGCACTAAAAGGTGGTGATCATGGAATCTGTCTTGAGCCTTTCTTTTCCTTTCTAAAAATTGATGCTTAAAGAAAGAAATGGCTCCCTAAAACACAATAAAACACTTATTAATAGTTGTGTTTCCATCAACATATTTTTATGCATGCTTTGGGATATCACATGATGGATGGAATTGCCAAGATGCACATATATTCTAAAAATGTGCATAAAAACCGTACGCACTTAACTGAGTTAACCGTTTATCCGATAAGAACATAAGCGTGCAAACTAGCTCATAAACTATCACTCCACTTTCATGGAAACCCATTTAGTTTCATGAAAAATTTCTTGTTGACCTGACATGTAGACTTACAAATCATGTTCTTTTGGCAAAATAAGCAAGCAACATGCAGTACATTTTATATCCACCATTTCAATACATACAAATTTCATTTTTATTTTGACAAGAAAATTTAAGCACTGATTCTGAAGTGTGCATGTGCATACATGCTATAGCACACCGGAGGAACCCCTGGTGTAACGTAAAAGGGAACTTATGATAGAATGAAATATATGTAAATAAAGCAAAACAACAAAGAACATAAGGTAACTGACTAGAAGGTAGTTCATTTCTCCTACGATGCATCATAGTATTGTGGTTAAGCAGAGTTATGTTGTTGTAAGGAAACGCACCCCAGTATAATTACCTTGAAAAAATGTCTTACACAACTGTGTTGACATGACCGCAAAATGACATGACCCTATTTTTGCCATTTCGTCAGCACATTCTGAGACTGAAGTCATTTGAGCAATTCCAATGTTATAGATGTGATATTTTCTCAAACTTTGAAATATAACAATTATTAAAAATATACTGAACCATCTGTTTTTATTTTCCTAAAACCATAAAGATAGTCCAGACATCCAAAAATATCAGTTTATATACATGCTTTCTGTTTTAGATGCGGGAAATATATGCATTATGGACCCGACGAAAAAGAATGCCAGTTTTTGGGAGACAACCTACTTTGTAGGAATTCTGTGCAAACTGTTATAGGTAAATTCTTATGCTGTTAAGGTGTGACGCACAAATGTGAGTACAAATGTTACAAGAAACTGCAAACTGCACAAACGCTATATTGTATTAAGTGATTGCAGAATTTTTTTGTCAGATTGATTGCAGTATTACACTAGTCTATAGTCAACTGTTTTAACCAAGTCCAATAATTTCTACCTATTTGGATTTTACCAAATTTTACTCTATAAAACTACAATATGATTATGAATATACATTTCATATGAAGCATCCGTACCAGTCACATCCATAATGCAATATTATGGCTGTTTAGAGCAAAGAAGTGAAATAAATTGTCTATCCTGATTAGCATGGACATAACTTGGCTTTGTATGTAAAGTTTTTAAGATATTTGTATTTACAATTCTTATATGATATAAACTTAATCTTTAAAACATTAGGACGTGACACAGCACCAAAGCAATGTGACTTGCTTAATATAGCCGTATAAAATCAAAAGGCAGTGCTGTCATGACAAAGTGAGTGCATTTATGTCTCAGACATGACTCCATCTTTCTGCAAAATTCTTATTGTTAAAATAAAGAACATAAAGGGGGCTTCTGACCCTAATTTAGAAAGTATGTAATATGGTTTGTTGAAAATGTAATTTTAACATTGTTGCTCACCTTTAATGTGTGGTGGATAAACAAGGCAATTTTCTTAATTTCATTTACAGTAGATTAATACAATATAATACGGACTTAAATTGAGAACTTTTAAGCCAATGGTTTTGCTTTTGGATAAAAACTTTGTTTCCATGGTAAGGTTTGCATGGAGCTATGTGGAATTTGTATATATCTGTTAACATCTCAAAAATGTGGAATTAGGTTTCATGACACTTTAGGACACTAGGCCTATATTCTAAAGACAAAACTATAGTATTAGCGACTCTGTTCAGTTGTTTATTAATACAATAAAATTCTCAAAGTTATTGTAATCTGTAAAGTCACTATATGCTTGATACATGCTTCATTTTAAACTGCAAAACAAAAACTAATTTATAATTAACGACTAACATGCAATAACTGTATGTATTTTATAATAAAACTTTCTTTGCGTCACGATTTACAAACTAGATGACCTACAATATTGTATGACTTATTTAATTGTTTTTTATGGACTGTATATGGATCAGTCGACTTATGTTGCCTCATAAATAACAGTTCCATCCAGAATGCCATAGAGTTACAACAGTTATTACTAAATAAGGCCATAATAAATTAGTATTTTAACTGTCTTATATTACCTATACCACGATTGCATGTTAGATCGTATTGACATAATATTTAGTATTTTTAGTTTAGTAATAATAGTTAAGTTGCAATAACGGCACTTACTACTACGAAATAAAATGGCCAATTAGCCGGAAAACGGTTACTATTACAAAGCACAAGCCTTCACGTCGTACAAACCCCGCTTACCAGATCAATGTAAAACAAAGCATACCGTACAACTGTTAATGTTAAATCAAACTAAACAAACGACTACGTAGTATTAATATGCAGTAGTATTAATATGGCTACAGCAAGCTAGGCCCACAACTCATTTAAAGCCAACAACTCACTCAGAACATGCCTGTTGTCACATTCAAAACAGCACAATCCGAACCTTTTAATGCAAATCAGAGCAAACGCTCTTTGTCTTCTGTCATCTTCTCCAGTCGAATTGCCCAGGGTCGTTAAGCGTTCATTCCTCTCGATTATTTATCCCAATCAAGACCATGATGCAATACTGCTTGTGCACAAGAGCCTGTTTTCATCGCGTAATATCCTCAAACTAACCACGCCCTCTGCTGGACAAGGGCCTTAATACTGAATTGTGGTAAAGCTGTTTCTAGATTAAAGTCACACTTTCTATTCAAGCTTCTCTTTAACCTTAATCAGAATACAGTAGAAATACAGTGTCGGTTACAATTGTTGAATTGAAATCACAATGTTATTCAATATCTTTAAATCAAACCAAGGCACAACGGAAGGCACAACAGAGATATAAGATTTGATGAGAAAACGGGTCTCCATAGGACCCAATCTGGTAGCTGTTTTAAATGCCTGTTCAAAAATTGTTATCGCAATATCTTGTTGTTTGGCTAATGGAAGCGGGAGCATTAGTTTGTTGTAACAAGCTAAAAGCATTGAAACGTGTTAATTTCCTTACAAAAACACGTTTTTAAAAAGACAAAAACACAAATGTATCAAAGTTTGAGGTAGCAGACACGCCAGTTGTTTTTATTTTATATCAAATAAAGTGTTTATTTGTCGCCAGAGGTATAAATTGTAAAGAGAATTAGCAAAAATTAGCTGATGTCTTTAAACGCTTGCCACACATCTTGCACGTTTTTTTTCCCACGTCTGATATGTTTGGGATTTTGCCACAGAAATGTTTTTGTTATGCTGGTTGAAAGTCTTTTCCCAGCTAACACACAACGTACCAGTTATAATTTATGTAATTTATTTATACACTTTTATGAATTCATGACTTACTAATTGGCAACGGAACTGCAACACCACAGGCACGTACTTTTGCTACCATTAATTTACAAGTTAACAATATAGGCTATTATGTAGGCTATAATATAACTTCTTCTTTTTGACAGGCTATCTTTACCCTGAACACCTTGAAGGCCTGAGATATAGCACCTCAGGCAATATTGCAGTGTCAATAAATTGTTTAGTCACATATATAAAATTCATGGGTTATAACTTCAGAATGGTGTAGTAAAAAGGTCTGGAAATTTGCATGATTATATACAAGGACACTGGCTATAACCCTCCTGTGAAACTTACCTTCAACGATAGCTGAGATATAGTGCCTCCAAATGGGCCAATAGTGCAATGTCTCTGAACAGTTTTGTCACATATAAATTATTTAACATAGAAAATTGGGCATTAAAATATTGTTGAAGGGGCTGAAGGGTTGTTGAATGACATAACAGGGCCATACCCAGACAGATTAGTAGCATAACAGTACAACAAATAAGACACAGAGTTAAATATAAAGTTACACATAAGATGGAGGCATTCAAATATTAGAATGACATTAAAGAGACAGGAAATAGAACACAGGCAATTAAACACATGAAATAGAAAAAAAGAAAAAACTGTTCTGCAATCTCTTTTCTGTATGCAGATTTATCACAGTCTGTGTCATTTCTAAACTTCAAGAGGGGACTTTTAATTATGTTGGCTTGAGAAAGTCAATGTATTGGTATGCAATTTAAACAATGTAAGTTTAAACGAAGCAAAGCATCACTATTACTCTCTTGTATACTTATTAGTGGTGCTTGTTGTTTGATGTTTTTAGGGTGCACAAAAAAGTGGGTGAAAAATTCCATAGACTTAACATTGGGCTGAATTTTGTGACGTCATAGCTCTGCATCAGAATGTCGTAGACACCTGGAGATCGGCTCATATCACTTGGCTTAGCAAGCAGCAACAAATGGTGACACTTTATAGCCACGCCCTAGTAACCAGTTACAGTACCCTTATTTAAAACTTATTTGACTCGGCTGTCAGTGGGCTTTATTTCCCACTAAGTATTGAGCTAGGTATTCCTGGCCACACGTTAGCAACCATTTAGATCACCCTAGCAACCTCATAACATCATAAATAAGCCACATTTTAGTATATAGCTAAAAAGTGTTAGCATCATGTTAATAATGCTAAAACATGCCAGCATCAGGCTAAAATGTGCTAGCATCAGGCTAATTGATGCTAAAATGTGATAACAGCATGCTAATTGGTGTGTAAACATGCTAACATGACACTAAAATGAGCTAGCATCATGCTAAAATGTTCTAGGATCATGCTAATTAACGCTGCTAATCTTGATTAGTAGATTAACTAAAGTAACAGAGTAACTAAACATTAAAACATTAAATGTGCACAGATGAATATACAGAAACGTGAAACATCAAAAACATGTAGCCCGGGGGAAATTTGTCTTTCTTTCTTTCTTTCTTTCTTTCTTTCTTTCTTTCTTTCTTTCTTT
The DNA here is from genome assembly GCA_036877625.1 of Ambastaia sidthimunki. Classification (NCBI taxonomy): domain Eukaryota; kingdom Metazoa; phylum Chordata; class Actinopteri; order Cypriniformes; family Botiidae; genus Ambastaia; species Ambastaia sidthimunki. Next base: position 17,238 of record JAZGTK010005840.1, read on the forward strand.
CTTTCTGTCTGTCTGTCTGTCTGTCTGTCTGTCTGTCTGTCTGTCTTTTATTCGTCTCATTTCCAGGCTCATTTCTTCCTTCTTCACCTCTTTAAAGACCAAGCCTGTTGAGAACCATCAGTAAAATCTGAGTTTAATTGGATTATAAGAACAGTCTTTAGTCCTTAGGTACACCTTTGATGATAGAGTGAGGATAAGAAGCGGGGCAGAGAAAACAGGACACCAATGCACGTGGTGAACTGTCAGAAACCAAAACCATGCGCATCACAATAAACAAAACACAACATCCTGATTCATGACCGGGCTTCCTGACACTCAATAGGCTCCTTTCTCTTTTCCTGTAAATAGATAGCTTTATGCTCCAATTGCAATTGTTCTAGGGGAGGTCCTTTGTAGGGACCTCTGCAATATGGCACAGGCATGGGTCGACCCGTAAGCATTTCATGCAGGGTTAAGTGTGTGCTTCTGTTAGTTTGCATGCAATAGCTTATTAGTGCAAGAGGTAAAGCATCAATCCAGTTAAGTTTAATACTTTCACAGATTTTTGGTTTGGCCTTGAGGGTACCATTTATTCTTTCTACCATCCTTTGTGATCTATTATTACAAGCATATATCTTTTGCCTTGAATTTGTTTGATCATATCTACATAATCCATCACTAAATGCTTAAATTGTCCTTCTGGTACTAGAATATGTCCTATTGGTGTTGCTGTTCCTTTTCTAACATTGTTTTTGGCACAAACTTCACATGTGGACAAAAATTAATCTACTGAATGTTGCATGTAAATATGGAGACCAATATCCCTGTTGTTTAATTTTCCTTATCACTTCCCCCCTTGCACAATTGTCAAATCCATGTGTATCTGAAATAAGGAAATTAAAAAGTGTGGTTGGTGCAACAATCTGTGCTTTATGTGAGCGCCAAATATCTTGTGCATCCTTCTTGGCCCCTTTTGGTGCCCTTTGACATGCGGCTGTAAGTACTTTTAATTCTGCTAACTGAGCAAGGCATGGCTGCATACAGTGTTGGGATATAACAGGCACAAATTCCTCTCTGTCAGGATCATATATCATTGTACAGTGAAATTCTGACTTTGGTAACTGTGCTTCAGGAATCTGTGCTTCAATAAACTTTCCCCATTTGCTTATTATCTGTCTCACCTCTTTTTCTATCTGGCCTATCCAATAAACATTTGCTTTTGGTTCAGCAATCATCATTTTTTTTCTGTCCCTTTTATGTCTATATACACTCCATCTGGGGAGTGAAACAACTGGGAGGAGGACATTCAGGGACCAGGGTGGAGATGACGGAGGGAGGAGCCATGGAGGAGACAGGAGGGAACCATGATGGGAGGAGCCAGGAGAAAGCCAGAAGGGTGGTGATGACGGAGGGAGGAGCCATGAAGGAGACAGGAGGGAGCCGAAGCCAGAGGAGCCAGGGGGGACCCAGACCACAGCCATGATGGTCGTCGGCTCGGGCTCTACGGCGATCCACGGCTCTGTCGCTGGCTCGTCGATTGCCGGAGCCTCGGGCTCTCCGTCAGCGGTGGGCTCGGGCTGGCACTCTGCTCTCCGGGATGATAGAGGGCTGGGCACTGGGTCCGGAGTGGGGCTGGCATCCATCGCGATGATCTCGATCGTCATGGGCGATCCGCAGGACGCCAACACCCACTCTATATAATCCAGGATGCTCTCTCAAGGACTGTTCCCGGACAGCTGCGCTTTGCTTGTCACATTCAGACCAGCGTAATAGAAGCAGCGTAATAGACAGACTGCTGTCCGGGATGTGATTGGTGTGGCCCTCGAGAGAGCGTTCCCCCTGCTCCAGCAGGAGGAGGAGAACAGGTGGGTCCATGGAGGGGGAAACAAAACACTGGGGATAAAAACGGAAAATAAATGCGGGTATAAAAAACTCAGCTACTGTTTTTGGTCTGGTATTCTGTCACGAATCAAACATGTTTAATATACAAATCCATACAAAGGAAACAAGGAACGAGGAACATAGAACACCCAACGAACTTAACGACGATACCAGACCAAGAATGCTAGAAAGAAACCAACTTAAATGGGAATACAATCAAAAACAGACAGGTGAAGGGGATTAAACTAAACAAGAACAGAAACCAAACAGACAGATTATGGGGGGTAAAAACAGAGCTAAAGCTAGCTTCTCTTACTTTTTTTCTCCTGTTTCTTTTTGGGTCTTGCTTCATGCCCTGTTGTTCTTTCATTTTCTAGCTCCATTTGACCCTGATCTTTTTACTCATAAAAATGAATGGTATTTCCATCAAAAGTGTCTTAAAGACATAGACACAAAACAAAATACATATAAGTAATAGAACAAAATACATACAAGTAATCTATGTTACAAGTAATATACATACAAGTAATACATGTTAGAATTAATATTTTGATAGCTAGGAATTCTGTAGTCATTCAAAGTATATGTCAGCAGTCTCCCAGTAAGCAAGCCAACAGGGCGACAGTGGCAAGGAACCAAAACTCCAGTGATATACAGATGGAGAAAAAACCTTGGGAGAAACCAGGCTTAGCTGGGAGGGCAAGTTCTTCTCTGGCATGTTAAAGCTACAATTTGTAACTTTCCTGGATATAAACGCAGTGCTGGTATTAGCAATTTATAATTTTATTGGTTTAAAACTATTGGGTCTGATTGTGTCAAACACTAAGGAGTGTTACAAGCAGAGGCGGCAGAATGTTACAATTGCAGCTACAACATCTCACTGCTGTGACAGAGCAGGGAACAAATATGAAATTAAGCTAATCTAGGGGTTGATAAGTATGTTAGTAGTCCATTAAAGTCCACCATAATCTCATTGATCTGTCACTAAGACAGACAGACTTAGTGAGAGCCAGCAGATCTGTTCTTATGGGAAGTGTTCCCGGTTCGGGTAACCTAATTAATGCAGGCTAACAACCCCTTAAGGGATTTGAGTTATAAATTTAAAGGACTATGTTTAGGCTAGATTAAAGAGGTGAGTCTTCAATCTAGATTTAAACTGACATACAGGAAAGATGGATTAATATGCATGCTGTCTTAAAGTAAGCAGACATGGCATTATAAATTATCTTCATGTTTAAGATTAAACAAGTTCTGCAGAAGTACATAAGAGTTTGGAAAAAATACAAAGAAAAAGCTTTTTTTTTTTTTCATTTTTGCTTTTCTGCAAAAAAGAAAAGTACATTATGACTGAATTTAGATTCATTTAGATTCAAATCAATTCCTTTAATTTACCCATGTACAAAAGTAAACAACCCTTGTTTAATACCAACCTGGGAAATGGGTTGCATGATGATTCTTATCATTTTTACCAGGAATTCCACCCTTATTGCGAAACAACTTCATTAACTAGTCAGAGTATTGGCCAAGCATTGAAAGAAAATTGAACTCTAGGGGAATTGTAAAAAAAATTGTAAATTCTGTTTGCAAGAATTTAGCACTGATCTGTTAAAAAAGGAAAAAACAAAACAAGTCAGTTGTACATTGGGTATTTGTTTTATCAATTATCAAAGAAAATCATGGCCTGGCGCAAAGCAAGCAGAAAATAAAAAATAAAGACAGCTGGCCATCGGGTTATAAACTCTGCTACCATAGGGTTTCTCCTGAACTACCTTCTGCCTTCTGTACAAAAAGGTTCTCTCCATCTTCTCCTTAATTATTTGTTCATTGTTTCTTTTCTTGATCTGTGTAAAAGCTCAACTCTCTCCCTTTCCAAACTGTCAAATGTTTCTCCTGTTGGATACTGAGGACAATAATTTACTTCTGCTCTTTTAGGCTTTTTAATATTGGAAGCAGAATGGGACTTACAAGTTCATGTTAATTTTAGAACAACCAACACTTCGTACATGGGTACAAAGGTTTGCAATCTTATATTTTAGGCTTATTTTCCAGCCATAACAGCCATTGTAAGAGCCTTGCTCCTTTAAGCAGGGGTGTTTTTAAATCAGTGCTTTGGCCACTGTGGTAAGCTTTAAATCAGATAGGTATGCTTTAAATTTAACAATTTCCTTGGCAAGGTAAGTAAGGATGTGAGATTTCAGCGTTGGAGATGGACTAAGACTAAGTGCTTTTATTATGGTATTCAGCATTGGCATTTTCTAGCAATATTTTAGAATCAAAAGAAAAGTGTGGAATTGGGAATACAAATGGCCATTGGCTAGATCTTGATAAGGATGGCAAAAGACCATCTCACAAATAGGCCCCAGTTTGTGAGAGCTAGGGATTGTGTATCTGACATCCTAACTTGCAGTGTGGGTGTCCCCCAGGGCACGGTGCTTGCGCCCTTCCTTTCACCCTCTACACTGCAGACTTCAGGTACAACACGGACAGCTGTGTCCTGCTCAAGTTCTCTGATGACTCAGCCATCGTTGGCCTGATCAGTGATGACGATGATGCAGAGTACAGAAGACTGACGCAGGACTTCGTGGACTGGTGTCGGCCAAATCACCTCCTTATCAACGCGGGAAAAACCAAGGAGATGGTGGTGGATT